>CAUYQG010275319.1:0-27822 GCA_963574415.1 Tarsius wallacei | reverse complement strand
AAACCAGTTTAAAGAAATGCAGCCCAGTCCAAAGTACATGCTGGGCCCTTAGGAATGTGGCCCAGCCCAAAGCTCGTGCTGGGCCGTTTCCAGTAACTCTTAATAATCATCTATATCATCTAAAGCTAAAAGCACCTCTCCATATGTGTATACTAATTCTACAAGTATACTTTTAAATCTTATAAAGAAGCTTGTACCATATTAAAGGCTCCCAAATGTGATCTAGTTTGAACTGTGTTGATTTAAAGCTGAAGCCGCAGTCTGTGAGAAACGGGAACAATGGATTCCTAAAGTAAGCCATGCCTGTCATACTCTCAGAGCTTTAAGTTTCATCAGAGCCCTTGTTAGTGGAACATGCCAAACAGTAAAGGAAGGAAATGGGCCATCAGCTCCTGAACTCATCCTAGTGGTCTCAGGGTCCGCAGCCCACCTGGATTTCTAAAGCTCAGGCGAATCTCAACGCTGGCTCCCTACAGTAGACCGTCCATAAATGTTTGTTAAAAGAAGGAATATATGTTTTCTGCAGATAAAGAACCACATAGAAAAAAAGGAAGAAATTTATAAATTTTGATTTTTTTAATTGCAATAATAGCTTGAAGTGAGAGTCTAAAATAAGAGAACTCTGGATAAGTATTGTTGGTCTCACATTTTCAAAATATAATAAAATAATTCAGGAACTTTAAGAAAAATAATGCATATAAATGAGTCTTCATAAAAACGCCACCGTTTTGATTTTATATAGTTTATAAAAACATGTGTCCTTTTAAAATAATCACTATAAAATAAATACAAATTTTATCTAATTGTTAATTATTAGTTATTGATTGAACTATCTAATAAAACATTTGGAAGTGTTTATAAATTCTTTCATATGCATACCATTTTTTGACATTCATGAATCTTCTATTTTTGTCCTATACTTTCCTTCCTTCAACTAGCCATTCTATCAGAGAAGGAAAATGTGCCCTACACGATCCTTTTCTATGCAAAATTATTTTTTCTTTTCTTCATATCCATCCTTAGTAAAAACATACCTTTATACCAACAACATTTTTACTTCTATTCTTTGCTTTCTGGTTTCTTTTCTTTCTTTCTTTTTTTTCTGTTTTACCTTTTATTGATAACTTTTTACATTTATACTTTGAATTAAGCTTTAGTCACTTTTGATTAATATAAGGCTATATAATTCCAACATGGATGACCAGGACCAAAAGACTGACACCTCTGTTAATTAAGAAATTAATTTGGGTTTCAGTGCCCTAACATTTACCAAAGGACATAACAGGGATTTAATATACCCAATGAGCAGCCATTTTAACATTGCCTAAATCTCATGTTTTTCTAGTGGTTCACTTAGCTTACTCTCTAATCACTAGCCAAGGACAGAACTGTTTCTCAGAGGTAGCTATTGATAATTGTTTTACCCAACTTGTTTTGTATTAATCAGTTTTTCTATTGCAAGTGTGTGCCACAACCCATGAGACTCAAATTAACTTAATTAGCCCTTCATGACCTTCATGACACAGACAGACCCCACCAACATGGCAGCAATCATGTGACTAACCCCCCCCATCTACCCACTGTGCATCACCTGAAGTCAGTACCTGCGCTTACCTGCCCCTTTGTGATGTTGTGGAGCAGACTACCACCCAATCATCTTAAGACCTTCCCTATCAAAGGGAAGGTTTAAAAGGAGTCAACCATGAGCAGTCATTTGCCATTGCCACAGCCATTGCCAGGCCATTGTGGCCATTGCCTTGCTAAGCTATGGTGCAACCATGTGCTCTTTTAGCTATGACCAGGCCACGTTTTCTTAAGCTTTGACCTCTTCCCCTCCTTCTTTCTCTCTCTTTCCAATTTACTTTTTAAATAAACTATATTTTCTAATCTAAAAATATATATATATTTAAATAAATTCTTAATTTCTAAGTCCATTGACTAGGAAACTAATACTATTTTTGAGAACTCAAAGAGTATATTATGAACATATTGGTGCATATGAATTTCAGTCCAGCTTTTGTAACTTAGACTAGTGATTTATTATTTTGAGGAATATTTTCTCATCTCTAAATGGAGATCCAAATAGCTCCACTAAGAGGTATAACCTCTGTACCCAGTCCTTAAAAGTAGTAAAAGGGGTACCATGGTTTTTAGTTATACATCATTAGTATTAATTACTTGGGCAAAGATAGGCAATTAAAAAGAATGCATACTTTAGAACCCTGTTTCATGATCTCTTCACATCTTTCAAAACTTACAGACTTTACAAAAGAAGTTTCTGAACAGAATCTTTTTCCCATATAACTCTTTATGTCAGCAGAAGAAAAAGCACCTGCTATTCTTTGTTGTTTTATAATCACCCCTGCAATCTTATCCCCAGGCTTGTGCCTTTTGTCTTCAATCTCCTGTTGGTATTATCATAAACCAATATGATGTTTCTTATTAATTCACAGAATCTCTCATTATTAATTTTTGTGTGATAAGAATACAAAATATGATCTAGCAAATTCTAAAGTATTCAATACAGCATTGTTATCTATGAGTACTATGATGTACAGTAGTAGATATCTAGGACTTATCTTCATATTATATAACCAAATTTTGTACCCTTTGACTAATATATCCTCTTTTCCTTCTCTACTGAGCCCTAGCAAACACGATTTTACTCTCTGCTTCTATGAGTTTAAAAGTGTCAGATTCATCATACAAAAGCTATGTTGTATTTTTTCTGTGTTTGGCTTATTTCACATTACACTCCAGTTTTATTCATATTACTTCCAGTGTTAAAAATTCATTATTTTTTAAGGCTGAATAAGAGTCCATTGTGCACCATATTTTTAAATTCCATTAATCTGCCAACGAACACAACATTTCAAAACTATAGTATCTGTTGCATCTTACTATCATAGAAGAAATTTTCTTTGGTCATCATGAATTAGTTTGTTTTGGATTCTGACTTGGTATGTGCCAATCTACAAGCTAAAAATTGTTTGGATGCATATTGGGAAAGGCATAGTGACATATCTCATTCTTCTATACAGAATTTAGAAAAATATATGAAGCTATCCAGTTTAAAGCCTAATTCATATGAAGGTTAAAATTGCTAATTTGATCTAGTTTAAGACAACTGTGATTTAATATATTAACACAATATTTTTACAACATTTCAAGCAAATTTGTTTCAAATACTAGCAAATTGAAATACTCAGGAAAAGGAGCTATAAGAATGTTTTCTGTCTATGAAGTTAACATTCATGCTCTCATTTATACACTTTTTCTCTGATCATTGCCAATGTTTCCTCTCCATACCAGGTAATTAACTTGACTTACTTTGCAACATTGTGTTTACTTCTCTGTTACTCTTCATTGAACACTTCTTTAATGCATTCCATTTTCCTTATTGGGATTTGGCAAATTATCCTGTTAGACATTCTTTCAAAATGACTTTTAAAGGCTTCTGGTATATCAATTTCTTCACTGTATTGATTTCATTATGCATTAGTTCAACTTACTATTGCAAACCCTTCAAAACGCTGCTTTTTTCCCCCTAGCTTTGCAGCTTTAGTTTTGGTGTAATTGACAGAAGTATTTGTGCTTTTTAGAGTTTACTCCAATTGTTAAAGTTTTCATGACAACAAGCAATTGTTTCTTGAATCTATTATTTGTTTTCTGTTGAGTATTTTCTAAGTTAATAGCTTGGGTGACCTCTTTTATAAAGAGGAAAAACTAAAACTGTGTTTGCTAAAATTACATTTTCATTGTTTCTATCAAATCCTGATCTTCAATATGGAACAATATTTTGAAATATAATTGCTAGAATTGAGTTATCACCTATTTATAAGTACAGACGTTTTTCTATTATATGAAAATGAACTTTTACAAAAATGACAATGAAATAATCTCAAAAAAGTGGCATAAAACATGGGTAGATATTATTCCTTAAAATATAGTAATCAAGATAAGTTTGGAAAGTTTTTGCTATTCCAAAATCCTCCCAAGGAAGAAAATATCTATAAAACTAAAACATCATTTATAATATAAATTTATTGAACATAAACATAAAAAGGTAATATGACAAGTTTTGGTAGTATGAATGGGCATTGTTATACACTATGAAAGTGAACTTAAATTGCATTAATGTATATATGTGTATGCATATACACAGATACATGTATCTATGTGTATAGACCTATATAAGTATATATGTGTGTATGTATAAATACGTATATACATAAAGTGGTATGCATAAATACATTTAACATTTTCATTAAATATATGTACATACGTATGTATGTATGTGTTTGTGTGTGTATATGTGTGTGTGTGTATAATGATACACACACACAAACACACACATAGTGAACCAGCTCCCAATCTAAAATAGAGGATTTGTGGGATGCAGGAACTGCTGATACTGAGGGGCTGACTCTTAGCATTCCCGTGTTTCGCAGCTCCTACTGCAGAACTTGATTGACCACATACTTTGGTCTAGTGGGTGGTCCTGGAATTGATCCCCTTGGTACACCAAGGGATGACTGTAGAATATGGGTTTAAATATAAATTATCTCACAGACAACCCTTAAATGTGGTGAATTATTTGGTCCCTGTTCCTTTAGTAATTTGTCTTCACAAACGAATAAGGCACCCATAAAAGATAAGTTTCCAAGGCCGTTCAGAGAAATTTTATTCACGGTAGAAACAAGTGAAAACTATTTTGATGTCCAATTGTTGCAGGAGTTTTGAACTCTGCTTTCAGCTTAAATCAGCAACCTCGGGTTCTTGACCCATGACCAAGAAGATTAAAGAATGTGGACATCAAAAGGATGAGGGGAAGGAGTTTATTAAGCAACAAAGCTCTCTAGAGAAAGAGAGGGGGCCCAAAATGGATAACCCGGTGCTAGGAGTTTTACTTTGGTTTTCATCTGATCTTTTCTGGGGACATTTCTCTCATTTACATCTCATCTGTCCCTGACTTCTTGAGACCCAATTCTTACTGCGCATGCGCGTCCTTGACGAAAGTTACTCTATCTTGAATATTACCCATAAGTACAACAGAAAAGCTCACTCCTGGGGTCTTGGGGGATCCTCAATGTTAATGCTATGCTAATGATATTGTAATAAGCCGAGATCAAGTTAAGACATTTAGTTAAGCTACTACGCCTGCGTTTAAGCAGCAAAACCATGCGTTTTAGCAGTACATTCTGGGTTGAGAAGATGTTCTTTACCACATAAACCACATTTTAAGCCAACAATTATATTATGGGGATGGTGCAAGGAGTGTTTCCACAGGTGTTAAGTCACCTCGAGACCCCCCCCCCCCACCCCACGTCTGCCTACCTAGCTTCTATCTCCTCTCTCACCATAACAAATAACTGGTTAAATAAAACAAAGTCTATGGCTACATTGTAGACTACTGAAAAGTACTAAGCATTATATATAAAGGGCACGTAGCAAACAATAATAAGTAAAATATTAAAATTTAAAGCAATACAAGCAACAGTATAATATCAATGCATACAATTATACACTAATATAAACATATCTACTTAAGCATACAAAAATAAATTAGTAATGTATCAGTATTACATTTAGCTAACAACTATCATTTTCTCTAGATAATTTAAACATTTTTGTTTCCACAGCTTCTACTTGACAACATATGATTTATAAATAAAATTTTAAAAAAACAGCAGCCCCAAATTTATACACACACATTAAAAATAGAAAGAACATTTATTTTTTCTTGTTAAAATAATCTTGATCTTAAAAGTTTATCTCTAGCCGGGCTCGGTGGCTCAGCCTGTAATCCCGCGCCTTTGGGAGGCTGAGGTGAGTGGATTGCCTGAGCCCGCGGGTTCGAGACCCGCCTGGGCAAGCGAGAGCTCATCTCTACAATGAATCAAAAAATCAGCCGGGCGTGGTAGCGCGCACCTGTAGTTCCAGCTACTTGGAAGGCTGAGGCGAAGGATTGCCGGAGCCCAGCAGGTCGAGGCCGTGGTGGCCGGGAGCGGCCACTGCACTCCAGTCTGGGTGACAGAGTGAGACTCCAACTCAAAAAAAAAAAAAAAAAAAAAAAAGTTTATCTCTAGTTTTAGTGCCTAAGTAAGAAAAATTATCCCTAGAATGAAAAGTTATCTATCTTTCTTTCCGTAAATAGAATCTACAGTATGCAGCTGGAAGAACTCTTCCTCAAGCAAACTTTCCTTGGCTGTGTTAATATTATCAGTTTCTGAATCTCCATGACTACACCAGTTAGAGGAAAGCGGCACCTATACTTTTTTAAAAGAATGATGATTGTGTCCCTTAAAGGCTAAATCTGCTAAATAGGAATAGTATATCTGTCATTTCTTGCTTTTTAGGGTAGTGATGCTTTAACATATGAGAATTATAACCTAAGGGGTTGGCTTAGTGGGAACCAGTAGGATGAAAAAAGTGAACCCATTTGCTAAAAAGACACTACAGTGTGTTACTCAGTGTTGGAGGGCTTCAGTGGAAAATGTATTAATGTGAAATGTAATGACAATTTTTCATGACAAGGTTATGTCGTGTTCCAATAGATGGAAGCAAAATTTGTATGTAAATTGTAATGTAAACTCAGGGCAGCAGTCAAAGAGAATGTAATTATCTTTCTTATCTTATTTAGTAGCTTGATTATGCCCAAGGAATTATTAATCTGCCTGTAATCATTTTAACATAAAAAATATATACACACATGCACAGACATATGCATTAAATAGATATATACAAGTATATGTAGTCATAGGAAAAATACAACTTTTAGTCCTAAATGTCCCAGAATTTTTATGGCCAGGAAATTTGAGACTTTCTATTTGAAGCCAGGTCTAAACAGTAAAATGCATTTGCATGTTAAGGAATGAATGGTTGAATTTTGTTATTGAAATTGTCAGAAATTTTAAAATTATATCTTTAAATTTTATAAAATAGCTACAATAAATATATTTTACATATAGTTTAGAAAATAAATCCTATCAAAAATAAAGATTTCTATGGATGAAATTACAAAATACTCATTCCCATGTAAATAATTCATTTTGAGGCAAGAGGAGATCAGAAATAATAATTTGAAGTATATCATAATCATATTAGCTTTTTCTACTTAAATTCAGAGGTGTTGTGGGGATGAGTCATTTTTATAATTTGAATGACTTCACTCTCAGTTCTGATCATTCAAATGTCACTAAAATTAACTTAAATCTCAAATGTGCCATAATATAATGTTAGGAAAGCAAGGAATATGTTCTACTTGTAAAGAGAAATATAAATAATAAGCCCAGATTTAAGGATAAGCATTTTTATTTAAAGAAAAGATGATCAGTAATTACTTTAAAGCATATACTGTTTTCTAATTTGCTTTTATTTTAAAAACACCCTATTTATCAAACTTTTTTCCTAGTTTTTATAATAATTTATAGTAAATTAAATAATTAATATTTATTTTATAACTTTTATTTTTGAATAGCTTTATATTTACATATATATTTACAGAAAAGTTATGAAGCTAGTAGCTTCCCCTGTCATTGATGTCTAATTTAGAGTGATTCATTTGTGACAATTAATGAACCACCACTGCCACTAATGTCAGTGTCATTATTATCAACTAAAGCCCACATTCAGATTTCTTTAGCTTCCATTCAATGTCCTTTTGCTGTTCAAGGTTCCTGGCCTGGATGCCTTATTACATTTCTTATCTTGTCTTCTTAGGCTCCTCTTGATTATGCCAGTTTCTCAGACTTTCCTCATTTTTTATGAATTTGACTGAGAAGTACTGGTTAAGTATTTATAAACTATTTCTCAATAATAAATTATTTAAATCTCTTTTTTATTTCTTTTTTATTTTAAAGATATGGGGCACAATTTAGGGTTAGGTACATAAGTGGCCATCATGCAGGTAAAGTTTGAGCCTCTCCTTAGTCCCCACCTCACCTTGTTTGAGGTTTATTTCACACAAAATTATTTGTCTCTTCTCTCTCGTTTCTCTGTTCATGAGTGTATCCATGTTAGTAGGGTTTATGCATATTCATTTTAAAATTTGAATACAATCAGATAATTTATTTAGCAGGTTGCTCAAATTGTTCCAGGTTTGGCCATTTCCCTTGAGAACTCTCTTGGTGGACTCTTGTGTTACTTTGATATGCCCCCATCATGTGACTTCCTGTTTTTATTTTATTGGCACAACGAGATATTGTAGGTTTGCGTATCCTCTGCACTAGACCTAGAACCATCCACTTATTTAAGAAACTCTGAATCCTTTAATTGAAGAATTGTACCAGAAACGAAGATCTAGTGTCTGCTGAAGTGTCATTGAACAGAAGGCCTCTCAGTTGATATAAGAAGAGAGCATAAGTGTGTATACTGACCTGTGCATATATGAGGAGTGACCCCTAAAACTGGAATGTATTTATTGAAACAACTATATATTTATTCTTACATATTTAAATGTCAGTCACCTTCTAAGTATCCCTGCTTGATGAACTACACCTATCAAGGTGCTTCGTTTTTAAATGGGATTGTCTTGTCAATTTTGGTGCCTTTTAGTGCTTTGGCTGTTTTTGTTTCACCACTTCCACACAGGCAAAATGTTTCCCTTTGAGGGTTTTTTTCGTCTGGGGAAACAAGAAAAGTTGCTCCAGGCACGATCAGGTGAATAGGGAGAGTAAGGCATGGAGGTCATGTTGTTTTGCTCAAAAACTACTGAACATTCAATGCAGTGTGGGAAGATGCCCTTGGGAAATTACCCATCATGAAATGGGCAAACACATTGCAAGAATCTCCAAAAAAATAAAAAATAAAAAAAAATCTGAAGTCAAATGCAGCCTCTCAGACTAACACTAGCTGTTACACTGATGTTGATGAATTTCTAGAACTCTTACCTAGTGGGAGAAACCTGTACTCCAAGGGGCCGGTCCTCCAAAAAAATAATTTCAATTTTTTGTGGTATGCCCTCATATCCATAACTATAAGTATTCTACCTGTAGCCATCTATAGCTATATTAAGTTAAATACGAGTTTATAGTGATGTCTCGAACTTTACTTCTTTAGCACGTGAATGGCATTACAATTCTCCCCCTGGTTATCTGTAATCTCCCACTGCAACAATGAGAAAGCTGGCTTTCACCATCCACCATCTATTTAATTAATTATTTAGTCCCAGTATACATGTATTGTAATTTCAGAATTGGTAACAAATATCTTCACAAAAAATAACTTTTTTCCACTGGAGTACAGTACTTATGCATCACTTAATTTCATAGATGTCACTCATTTCAAAGGTGGATTAGATCAACACTTCCTCCCACATCACCTTCAGTGAAGTTGTTTCACATATTTGTAACAGACTTGAATTGTCATTCTATCCTAGAATTCCTGGACCTCCTAAATGATTTTCTAGAATGTGCATGTATTAAGTTTATTCTTTGTAACATAAAGTTATACGGGTTTAAACAAATGCATAGTGCCACGTGTCTACCTTCACAGTATTATAAAAATAGTTGCACAGTCCTAGAAAGGTCCCATGTACATCACTTGCTCAAACTTCTTCCCTCACACCCTGCATCCCTAGTAACAATATGTTTACAGTTTGTATAATTTGCATTTCCAGAGGATTGTATACTTGGAGTTACGTGGTTATTTTTCACTGAGAAATAAACATCAGTATTTGATGGCTACTTGTGTGCTATCCTTTGAGAAATGTCTGTTCGTGTCCTTTGCCCACTTTTTAATGGGGTTGTTTGTATTTTTCCCTTCAATTCTTTTGAGTTCCTTATAGATCCTAGATGTTAGGCCTTCCTTCCTTCTCTCTCTCTCTCTCTCTCTCTCTCTCTCTGTCTGTCTCTCTTGCTCTTTCTCTCTCCTCTCATTCTCTCTCTCCTTCCTTCCTTCCTTCTTTCTTTTTATTTCTTTCAGGGCATCTATGTGCCTGTTTGTTACATGGGTAGTTGCATCATTGTGAAGATTAGGCCTCAAGTTCTCCTACATACTGGGCAGACAACTTAGAATTGTGAGACTATACCACCAAGTTACCATGCTTGATACCTTTGGAAATATTAGCAAAGTAGCTCAACATTCATCATTTGAGTTGTTCTTTCATGATATTTTAGCTTCATCCAAGAGAGCAGACAGGTAAATTGATTTACCTCCAGTTTCTTCCCTTAACTACTTTTTTTATGCCTACTACTGAGGTTTTGACAAATCTTGAAGCTAAGACCTTAAAATTGATGCCATTCCTTTTTATTGCTTCTCTAAGATTATGCAAAACATAATTTAATATGCTATACTAGAGTTTTCTCTTCTTCATGATCACTACTGAACAGAGTCATCTGCTTTTCAAATCTATTATTTATTAATATTGATATATATGACACCATTAATTTTCTTTTTTTTTTCACCTTTAAATTTTTTATTTTAAAGTTGTGGGGTACAATTCAGGGTTAGGTATACAAATACTTATTGTGCAGCTACCTTTGTTGATGAGATGTGCCTCTCATCCCCAGGCAGATTCCCACTACTGCCAATTCCACCTCCCCACCCCCCAACCCTCTGCAGTCTCCCGCTATTCTCTATTTCTTATAGTAGTATGATAGTTGTTCAAGGTTCACTTATGAGTGAGAACATGTGATAATCATTTCTTTATTTTGTGAAAGATCATCCAGTATTATAGACTCTAATTCCATTAGGTTGCTGTAAAATTCATGATTTTATTCTTCTTTATGGCTGCGTAACATTCCACTGTATATATATACCACATTTTTTTTATCCAATCCTATTTTGATGGGCAGCACAGTTGGTTCCATGTTTGTGCTATTGTGAACAATGCTGCGATATACATATGTGTGTAGGTATCTTTTTTATAGAGTGATTTGAGTTCTTCCGGGTATATTCCTAGTAGGGGATTGCAGGATCATATGGAAGGTCGATTTTTTGAACTTTTAGGAATCGCCACACTGTTTTCCACAGAGGCTCTACTAGTTTACACTCACACCAACAATGTAGAAGTGTTCCCATTTTGCCACATCCTCACCAGCATCTGTTATTTCTTGAATTATTGATGAAGGTCATTCTGACTGGAGTTCGGTGTTATTTCAATGTGGTTTTAATTTGCATTTCTTTGATGACTAGTGAGGCTGAACATTTTTTCATGTATCTGTTGGCTGCTCATATGTCTGATTTTGAGAACTGTCAATTCATATATTTTTCTCACTTTGTAATGGGACAGTTTGTTTTGTTCTTTTCAGCACGTTTGAGTTCCTTGTAGATTCTAGATGTTAGGCCTTTGTCAGACATGGGGTTGGCAAATATATTTTCCCACTCAGTGGGCTGTCTCCCTGCTCTCTTGATGGTTTCTTTGGTTTTGCAGAAGCTTGTCAGTTTGATGAGGTTCCACTTGTCTATCTTTTCTCTTATGGCTTGGACACTTGGGGTATTGATCAGGAATTGGTTGATAGTTCCAATTTCCATAAGAGTCTCTCCTGCATTTTCAAAGTTCTTATAGTTTGAGGTTTTATGTTTATGTTTTTGATCCACTTAGAGTTGATTTTTGTGTATGGGGATAGGTGGGGTCCTGTTTCAATCTTCTGCATGTGGTCAACCAGTTTTCCCAGCACCATTTACTGATTAGGTTCTCCTCTCCCCAGTGGTTGGTGGTGGAGGCTTTGTAGAAGATAAGTTGGTTGAGAAATTGAGGTTTTGCTTCTGGAATCTCAATTCCATTCCATTAGTCTATATGCCTGTTCTTGTACCAATACCCAATACCAGGCTGTTTTGATTATTGTAGCTTTGTAATAAAGTTTAAAGTCTGGGAGTGTGATGCTTTCTGAATTTTTTTTTTTTTTCTGAGAATTGTTTTGGCTATTCATGGGCATTTATGTTTCTATATGAATTTCTGAATTATTGTTTCTAGGTCTGAGAAGAATGTTGCTGGTAATTTGATGGGTATTGCATTAAATCTGCAGATTGCCTTAGGTAGAATAGACATCTTCACAACGTTGACTCTTCCAATCCATGAACATGGAATATTTTTCCACTTGTTAGTTTCATCTTTGATTTCTTTCAGTAGTGTTTTGTAGTTCTCATTGTAAAGGTCTTTCACATCTCTTCTTAGGAAGATGCCAAGGCAATTCATTTTCTTTGTGGTTATTGTGAATGGAGTTGTACTTTTTATTTGGGTTTCTATTTGTTTATTATTGGTGTATGGAAATGCGATTGCCTTTGCACATTTATTTTATACCCTGAGACTCTGCCACATAATAGCATTTTAAAGCCAATTCATTTGGGCTCTGTTCCAGTTTCTTTGCTGCTGCAGCTAAAGTCTGAGGTGAGGGGCCCAAAGGAAAAGAAGAACCCAGAGGGGTACAAGAAAAACGTAGAATACTCATTTTCATTCCTAGGGAGGTACCCTGCGGTGGACGGAAATCAGAAGTTTTTAACTCGCTGTTTGATTCTGGGCAAATCTTTCGGCTCCCTGGGACGAAATATGCAAAACGAGGGTCACAAATTATAATCCCCAGATTGCGCGAGTGACGTGGGCGCGCGCGCGCGCCCGCCAACGCTTTGCAACGCGATTCGGGAGTGTGACATCACCATGGTAACAGCAACCCGCGCGCATGCGCCCTTTTAAAGAGCCGGCGTGCTCCGCGGGCGTCTCAGCCCGCCCCCTTCCTCAGACGGCCCCGCCCCCGCTTCCCCCAGACGGCTCCTCCCCGCGGAAGCCAAGTCACCAATCACCGCCCGCCTTTTCCCGGCCGTCACGGGCGCGTGCCCCGGTTGCAAAAGCCGGGAGGGGGCGGGCTCCTGGCCTCGCGCATGCGCCTCGGCGCGTTTGCCCCACGCTGGTTCCGCGAGCTCGGCCCTTAGGTCTCCGCGGCGTCCGGGGGCGATCCGGGTGGGTGGTAGCCGCCGCCATGGGCAGGCCCGCGGACAATCGGGGTTCGAGGGCCCGGCCCGACCCGGTGCGGAGCTTCAATCGCTGGAGGAAGAAACACAGCCACAGGCAGAACCAGAAGAAGCAGCTGAGGAAGCTGCTGAAGAAGCCCGAGTGGCAGGTCGAGCGCGAGGGGATCCACCGCCTCCAGGAGAACTACGAGAAGGTGGGGGCGGGGCGGGGGCGGCGGGCCCGCCCTGGGGCGCGTGCCGGGGGGCCGCCGGGCTGGAGAAGGGCGGGAGTGGGGCGGAAGGTGGCCTCGGCCGCCTCGGCCGAGCCTCTGCGCCGTCCTGGCCGCTCGTCACCCCGTGCTCGGGAAAAAAGGATCGAGATGCCGTGGGTCCCAAGCGTCGGGAGGCCGGTGCTATCGTCGCCGCCGCAGTCCCACTCCGAGCAATAACGCTAGCGACGATGGGGGTACTCATGACACCTACGTCTTGAGACGCCCCTTGATGGTTTGGCTGGGCCTGAGGTGCGGGTCTGGAGAAGCCCATTTTGCAGATGAGGACATTGAGGTTCCGAGAGGCCCGGATGCTCGCCCGAGTCTCTCTCCCGTGGTGGGTGGTGTGCAGTTGGAACCTAGACCCGTGTCTTTCCAATCTCAAAGGCTTCGCTTTTCACCGTTAGGCCTGACTGCTGCCTCCACACTCTCCTTCCAGTGCCCGTCTCATTTTCTCCCCCTGGGTCCTGTCCCCACGCTGGAATCCGGGGAGAAAAGCCAGACTGCTGGTCGACTTCTGTCACCTACCATCCATCCCCACCTGGTAGTCGCGGTCCCCAGGGGAGCTCATCCCTGTAGTTGTCCCTTGGGCTTCTTGACCTCAGGCTCCTTAGTTCTGTCGGCTTCTCTCCTTTTTCCTAGATCCCATATCTGTTGGCTTCCACTCACCCTGCCTCTCAGCCCTCTCCTAGTGGAGGGTAAACCGGGGTTTAACAGGAGGAACACTCCTGAGCTTAAACGGGCCATTGTGATTACCATGACCATATATTTGATATATTTGATGGTTTGCAAACTACAGACATTTATTCTCTCACGGTAATGGAGGCCAGAAGTCTGAAATCAGTTTCACTGGGCCCAAATCAAGGTGTCAGCAGGGCTTTGCTCCCTCCACAGCCTCTAGGGGAGAGTCTGTTTCTTGCCTCTTCTAGCTTCTGGTGGCTGCCTGTGGCTCCATGGTCCTGTGGACTTCTGTGTCCACCTACCTCTGCTCATCTGTTGTAAGGATACCTGTGATTACATTTAGGGTCCACCCAGATAATCGAAGATAATCTCCCCTTCTGAAGATCTTTAGTTTTATCACTTTTGCCATGTAAGGTCGCGTTCACAGGTTCCAGGGCCATGGACATATTTGGGACTGATTTTTAGCTTACCATCCTAGTTCCACCATGTAAGCATACCATTGAGCTAGAAACCTAGGAGCAGTCCTAGACTACTCACTCTTAATCTGGTGGGTCACCCTGGTGGTCAGAGTTTTTTTTTTTTTTTTTTTTTTTGAGTTGGAGTCTCACTCCCACCCAGGCTGGAGTGCCGTGGCTTGCTCATGGCCACCGCAGCCTTGACCTGCTGGGCTCAGGTGATCCCTCCGCCTCAGCCTTCCTAGTAGCTGGAACCATAGGTGTGTGCCATCATGCTCGGCTAATTTTTTTGATTTATTGTAGAGATGTGGTCTCGCCAAGTTGCCCGGGCTGGTCTCGTATCCCTGGACTCAGGCAATTCCCTTCCCCTTGGTTTCCCAAAGTGCTGGGATTACAGGTGCCTGGCGATCAGAGTCTTAAGTTTCTCAAATGCTTCTCCATCGCTACTGCAATGTCTTAGATCAGGCCCCATCATCTCTTGCCTGGGTTACTGTGTGGCAGTGGCTTACAACAGGTGTCAGCAAGTGTCATCTGTAAATGATAGTAAATGTTTTTCACTTTGCAGTCATAAGGATGGAGCTACTCAGCTGTGTCCGGGTAACACAAAACCTGCCATAGAGATACTTAAATAAATGGATATTGTCTTCCAGTGAAACTTTAATTAGTGAAACAGATGGCAGATGGGATTTGGGTCTTAGGCCCTATGCTCTTCTAACTTTTGCTCTATACTTCTGCTAGAATGATCCTTTTTTTTTTCCCCTTGAATTGGAGTCTCACTCCGTCGCCCAGTTGGAGTGCAGTGGCATGCTCTTGGCCACCTGTTGGGCTCAGGCGATCCTTCCGCCTCAGCCTTCCAAATAGCCGGAACTATAGGTGCACGCTACCATGCCCGGCTAATTTTTTTGATTTATTGTAGAGATGAGGTCCTGCCAAGTTGCCCAGGCTGTTCTCGAACCCGTAGGCTCAGGCAGTCCACTCACCTTGGCCTCCCAAAGTGCTGGGAATACAGGTTTGAGCCACCATGCCTGGCCGAATGATTCTTTCAGTTATGAAAATCCAGTTATTTTACCTCTGGTTAAAACTGTTCCTTGGCTCACAGTTACTTTCAGGAAAGTTGTTGAACACAGCATGGCAACATGTTCTAGTCTGCTGAAAAAGTAAGTTGTTTGTGGTCAGGTAGACCTAGTTTAAGTTCCACACACTTCAGGTATTGTCTAACCACCTTTCTTAACCTTCCTGTTTCCTCATTCAGCAAACAGGTTATTAATCTCCCACAGTGTTATAAGACTCAAATGAGATAATAGCGGTATACCAAGCGGTACATCTAGGTACATGTGAAGGAACGGCTTGCAGTTTTGTGACTTGGCCATGCTCCTTGCACTTCTTGTGCTTTATGTTTCCACTACTTGTGGTGGGTATACCCATCCCCTCAGCTCAAGGACCCCTCATCTTTGAAGATTTAGCTCAGACTTCTCTTCGCCATCTCCTCAGGTAGAGTTAGGGCTGCTGGACA
This sequence comes from Tarsius wallacei, assembly GCA_963574415.1. Lineage (NCBI taxonomy): Eukaryota > Metazoa > Chordata > Mammalia > Primates > Tarsiidae > Tarsius > Tarsius wallacei. Next base: position 12,016 of record CAUYQG010275319.1, on the reverse strand, counting down.
TCTGTAACATTTATTACCCACTTGTGATGATTGGCCTCTTTATTTAACTTCCTTATTAACTCTCCTGCTATATCAGGAACCTCTCAAGGTCAGCAACCAGTGTTAGACTCATCTTTGCTCTCCCCCAGAGTCTGGAAGCACAGTGCGTGTCCTTGAGGAGGTTCTCAGTCAGTGTTTAGATGTTGTTTGTTGTAGACTAGACCTTTTCTAAATGGCTTTGCTCTGGTTGGTAGCAGTGGTCCCTTTTTTTTGGCCTCTTGTTTCAGTAATAATTATTAAGAGTTATTAAAATTTTATTGTCTTTCCATAGCCTCACAACAAACAACCCTGTTGTTCCCCTTATACAGGAGAGGAAATTTGAAGGCACAGCAAGGTTACATAATTTGCACAAGGTTAAACAGCTCCTAAGTGAAAAAGGAGTTCTGGCCCAGTTAGTCTAGGTCTGACACCAGCTGTCTGCTGTGTTGCATTTATTAAGTGATTGTTTAAATCCCAGTCTTTTCACTAAGTTGAAGGAACAGCTTTTTTCCTCCCAAGCATTGTTCTGTTTCGTTTCTTTAATTTTAGAGTATTTCTTTAAGATTTGGTCGATAAATAAATGCAGTGTGAGATCAATTGGCAGGGATAGCAATAGTAGAATAGTTATTTGAATAGCAGGTTTGTTATTCTCTAAGTAACCACGGTGCAGGCCCTCCCTATATGGCTCCTAAGGTGGTAGCATTTGTGCATAAAACTTTTATTACAGAGCTTTAGTACACAGGTGGTGTTCAGTTTCCTCACTGGTGAAATATTGAACAATTTGATTCAGAAACATTTTGAAACAATTTGACAGGTAGTTGTTGAGGTCTGTGTAAATATACATGGAAAAAAATACATGTTCAGGTCTCTAGGGAACTGATGGGGGGGTAGGGTCCAGATGTTATGACAAATATTATCACAGCAAGTGTGTATGAAATGTTATAATAATGTTGGGTGCGGTGGCTAAGGCCTGTAATCCCAGCACTTTGGGAGGCTGAGACGAGAGGATCAATTGAGCCCAGGAGTTCACCATAATGTAGGTAACATAGCAAGACCTTGTTTCTACAAAAAAAAAAGGTGGCTGGGCACGGTGTGTGTCTGTAGTCCCAGCTACTTGGAAGGGTGAAGTGGAAGGATCACCTGAGCCCAGAAGGTCGAGGCTGCAGTGAGCTGTGATCATGCCGCTGCCCTCCAACCTGGGTGACAGGGTGAGACCCTGATTCAAAAAAATGTTATGCTAGTAAACAGTAAATATGTAACATGTAGCTTATGCTGTGGAGTTAGAAGATGGTGTAATTTGGGGGGAAAAGTGTGAGTTATCTTGTGTTGCACTCCTGGCCAGATGCATTAGGAATATTATTGGCATACTACCCTTCCTCCTGGTGGTGGCAGCCTCAGGCCGGCCTTGGAGCTGGGTGTGGTCTAATGTGGGCTGAATTTCAGCCCCTGCACCTCAGCCTTAGCAGATGTTTTTTGTGCAGTGTACAAACTGTCAAGCGGGTTGTGGTAGCCACGGGTGGAACTACTCGAATGATGAATTCACCGTATGGGCAAGATTGGCAGGGACACTCTAGATGGGGGGGCAACATGAGGAAATACAGAGATGTGAACTCACGGTGTGCTTTGAGGACGAAGTGCTCCTTGGAGAGTTGCTTGTGTTCCTGAGTTGGTTTCAGCTGGGGTTGGAGAAGAGGACGTTGCTGACTGCTGACCCCTTGATTTCAGCTGAGTGAAACCCACGGTGGGCCTGTGACCGCCAGAGCTGTAAGCTTATAAACTTGTGTTGCTCTGAGCCTCAGGTGAAATATTGAAGGATTTTGTGGTCATTTGTTAGAGCAACAGTAAGAACTTAATACAAAGGCCATGCTCAGAGACTTTATCTGGAAGCAGTGAAAGTCTTGGGCAGTTAGAGAATCTATCAAGTTGTAAAGGTTCTGGAGGCTAAGAGGCCAAGTGGGAGACTACTGCTATAGTCTTGGTCTTGGGTCCTCTAAGAAGCAGATACGAAGATGGGATTGAGTGAATTGGAGTTGATTGATTGTTTGAGGCAGGATCTCACTCTGTCATCCAGGCTGGGGTGCAGCGGCATGATCATATCTCACTGTAGCCTTGAACTCCTGAGGTCAAGCAATCTTCCCACCTCAACCTCCCAAGTAACTGGGACTATAGGCATGTACCCCAGTGCCTGGCTAATTTTTAAATTCTTTTTGTACTGGGGTGGGGGCAATTTTGCTGTGTTGCCCAGGCTGGCCTCAAGTGATCCTCCCACTTTGGCCTTCCAAAGCACTGGGATTACGGGCATGAGCCACTGTGCCCAGCTGAATTGGAGCTTTATTGGGGGGATATGTCTGTGAAGGTTGAAGGAAAGGGAATGGGACTAGGAAGGGGAAGGAGAGAAGGATGGAAGGAGGGGTGGGTAGGAGGAATGTCTGCATCCCAGTTATAGGAAAGCTGATGGGGAGTCCTTGTTCCAGAGTCATCTGTTAGATGAATCCCCTGGCCTACTGCTGTGGGCCTGCAGTACGGCTGAGCTCAGCCATTGACTGGGAACAGCCCAGAAAATGCATGGCTCTTTCAGGGTGGATCTATAAGGGTGACAGCTGATACAGTCAGTCAACTATGCTCCTGACAGCTGGAGTCTGGGTGGCAGATTTCTAAGGCTGCCAGGCAGGGGGAGTATGTTGGAGGGGCTGGTGGAGAACTGGGGATCGAGGCTAACTGGGATCTGTTGAGCCAGTTGTCTTACTTCAGTAACTGTTTTCGCTATTGCTGAATGACTCCTGAGATTAATTTAGACTCTTAGCGTAATCAGTTGCACTCTATAGAAACTCTGCATTCTAGTCCTGACATTTTTTTTTTTAAATCAAAATTTGGTCTGGTATTATTTGATCAGGTTGCTTTTCTTCTTTTGATTGTAATAGGTGGAGCTTCCTGGAACGTTTCAAGACATTTTTCTCCAGGCATTACCACCTTAGTGAGAAATAGGTATATCAGAGAGTTGTGAGAAGTGTAAGAGGTGGGTAAGTGCTACCCATCCTGTTCTCCCTTCTGCTTCTTCCAGCTTTTCCACCGTCATTGGGAAGCCTTTGATAAGGACCATCCCTGAAATTTTTCTTCCCTGATTTCAGAAGAATGATGATATAGATTTTAGAGTAAATGTGAGGATTGTGGAGACAGGAGTGATTTTTTTCCCCCCCTTCCTGAGAAAGTGGTCAACGGAAGAGGAGTTATTTTGTTTGTAGGAATCATGGCCATCTCTCCTGTTGTGGCTTCTAAATATTTCTTGGGATATAACCAAGAATATTCTAGAGTTACGTTGGCAAACTTTTTTCTGCAAAGGGCCAGGTAGTCAGTAGGAGAAGTGAATGGTTATAGCCGTGGCCCAGTAAAACTTAGTTTACAAAAACAGGCGCAAGTTGGGTTTGGCTCATAAGCCGTAGGGTGCTGACCCTTTCCTGTTTTATAGCATCAGCAGAATCAGCATTTTCTTTTTCCTTGGGTGACCTTTTTTTTGAGAATATGGTGTATGCTTTACATTGTAATGGTTGATGGTAGAGTTTGGAGCAGTTTCATTCTTCTGAATTTCCCCTTGGTTAACAGGCTTTAGGAAGATGCAGTATTTTGTAGCCCACCTTGCCTGTGCTGTGTCTCTTGCTGAAAATTAGACTATGTTTCCACTCTGCTTCCTATAGGTGTTTCATTCCCTGTGAAAACAGCATTTTAGCTGGAAACACCACAAGTGCAAGGGTGGGCCACACTTAATATTAACGTTCTATTGGAAGATTATCTTCTAATTGAGGTTCCTTGCTGGGACAGAATGTTATTTGAATAAACCGTTTTTCTAATGCTGGTACACTGATTTTGCTTGCTTTCTAGTGTCTGGAATGATTTGTACGGATTAAGGCAATGTTTTAATATTTGTATTTTTGGTGTCTGAGGGCAGAGAGTAACCCTGCCTGGTCTACATTAAGAATTCTAGGGAAGATGATGTGTAGATTGTGCAATGAAATACTACTGTCATCCCTTTACTGCCTGGAGTGTAATTTAAATAAATGAACCTCACAAATGCAGCTTTTCCCTTTTGTGAATCATGAATAATTTGGCAGCCTATTCCCAATTCTGAGCTGTAGTTTCTGCACTCACCATCTGTAATAAAATAATTCTCTTGAGCAGCTGAAATGAAATCCAGAAAATTGGGTTTATGCTAATAAGGAACATCAGTAATGAACATTTGAATAATGTAGAGTTGAAGAGCAAAATGTTACTTATTGTGGCTTCAAAGCGTGACAGACGTTGTTCCTGGTTATTTTGAAATAATACCCCTCCTTCAGTATACCTCAAAATGAATAGTTATCAGGTTGGATTTCATAGGCCACTGATTTATGGTTAAAACATTGAAAGATCTGTGCTAACAAGATATATTTCTCCAACTAATTTCAATCTTTTCTCCAAGTTGTGCATATAGATTAGTTTCATCATAGTCTGTGGTTTGTAGTCATTTTTCCCTTATTTCTTAAACTGAGTCATCTCTTGAAGGGTGATTGACAGTAACTTTTCTTCCTAAACTTGATGTGATTGGGGATGACTTATGGTGGTAACATTTTGGAGGTGAAGGATCGTCAATGTGTGTCTTGTGTGTGTGTTAATTTTCTACCTTATCAGTTGAAATGGTTACAAATTTCTGTTTGATTCAGGACAGCTTCTTCAAGGCATATTTCCTTTCAGAAGGAGTAATAGCTTTTAATTAGAAAGCCTGCAGTAACAAGGATGAGCTAGGCAGTACAGTGTAAAGAAAAAATAGTTATATTTTCAGACAAATGAATTACTTGGTAGGTTATTTTGTCTTACCTGACATTGTTCCTTTTTTTTCTTATTTTCCAGATAAATGTAAATGAAGTTACAAGATTTTCAGATTTCCCCTTGTCCAAAAAAACATTGAAAGGTAGGTATATTGTGCTCTTGGGACATGTTATTGGATTTCTTGGTGTTTTTGATAAATGGAAGAAGAGTTAGATAATTTAACCTAAAAAATCCTATTTTTGATAAATTTTGATATCATGAAAACCAGTGAAAATAAGCAATATTCAAGTCTTAACAATTTGTCTTTCTCATTTTTTCTGGACTGGTTAAAGGACATTAATTTAAAAAAAAGCAGGCCGAGCACAGTGGCTTATGCTTGTTATCCCGGCCCTTTGGGAAGCCAAAGCAGGAGGATTGATTAAGCCTGGGAGTTTGAGATATGCCTGAGCAACATAATGAGACCTCATCTCTGCAAAAAATAAAACAATTAGCTGGGCTTGGTGGTACATGCCTGTAGTCCCAGCTGTTTGGGAGGCTAAAGCAGAAGGATCACCTGAGCCCAAGAGGCGGAGGCTGTGGTGACCTGTGATCATGCCACTGCACTCCAGCCTTGGTGACAGAGTGAGACTCTAACCACCCCCCCCAAAAAAAACCAACATCCCTAGAGATTCTGAATAATTAAAATGAAATCTAGTTGTGTTAGTTAAAGTAAGCCGGGGAACAAACAAAAATATGATACCCTTTCTGTTAGTTTGTTAGGGCTGCCATAACAAAATATCAGACTGGGTACCTTCGACAATAGAAACGTACTCTGTCACCGTTCTGGGAGCTGAAAATCGAGAACGGGTGATGGCAGGATTGGTGTCCTTTTAGGGCCATAAGGGAGGGATCTGTTTCTCTGTCCTTGGCTTGCGGATGGATGTTCTCTTGCTGAATTTTTTTTTTTTTTTGATAAATAAAAACTGGATATATTTATGGTGTATGACATGATACTTTGAAATATGTATATGCTGTGCAATGGCTAAATCAAGCTAATTAGCATATGTATTACTTTATGTTTTTTGTGTGGTAAGAGCATTCTCTTAGCAATTTTCAAGTATATGGTATATTTTATAACTAACCCTAGTCACTAGACATACAGTAGATCTCTTGAACTCATTCATTCTAACTGAAATTTTGTATCCTTTGACCAACATCTTCCCAATCCTTCCCTTGCCCCCACAGTGTCTATTCTCTGTTTCTATGAGTTTGCCTTTTTTAGATTCCACACAGAAGTGCGATCATGTGGTATTTGTGTTGATGTGCCTGGCTTATTTTGCTTAACCTAATGTTTTCTCCAGGTTCACCCATGTTGTCACAAATGACAGGATTTCCTTTTTAGAGGCTGAGTAATATTCCACTGTGCATATGTATCACGTTTTCTTCATTCATTGATGGCCACTTAGGTGGATTCCGTATCCTGGCTGTTGTGAATTGTGCTGCAGTGAACGTGGGAGTGCAGATAGCTCCCAAAGGATATAAAATCCATACTGATTTTATACTCTTTGGATGTATCCCCAGGAGTGGGGGGTGCTCGATCATATAGTAACTTGCTGCGCCTTTGCATGACTGTTCCCCTATGCATGTGAACACTTGGTGTCCCTTTGTCGAAGTTCCTTCTTTTTTTTCCCTTCTGTTTTCTATATTCAGAAAATGATATGAAGTTTCTTCTTATAAAGACACTGGCCATGTTGGATTAAAGTCCACCCTAAGGGACTGTAACTTAGGCACTGCTTTAAAGGCTCCATCTCCAAATATAGCCACTTTCTGAGGTACTTGGGGCTAGGACTTCAACCTAGGAATTTTAGAGGGACACAGCTCAGCCTGTAACACCATCCCACAGCGATTTTGTTTTTTTTCCAAGACAGGGTTTCACTTTGTTGTACAGGCCGGAGTATAGCGGCATGATGACAGCTCATTGCAGTCTTAAACTCCTAGGCTCAAGCGGTCTTCCTGCCTCAGCTTCCTGAGTAGTTGGGACTACAGGCATGCACCACCATGCCCATCTAATTTTTCTATTTTTTGTAGAGATGGGGTTTTGCTTGAGTCGAACTCCTGACCTCCCGCCTAGGCCTTCCAAAGTGCTGGAATTACTGGGTGAGCCACCACATCTGGCAGGGATTTTCTAAAGTATCATTCTTCTTTCTACACGTCAGGTTTGCAAGAAGCCCAGTACCGTATGGTAACTGAAATACAGAGGCAGACTATTGGTTTGGCTTTGCAAGGTAAAGATGTACTTGGAGCTGCCAAAACAGGCTCTGGCAAGACTTTGGCCTTCCTTGTCCCAGTAAGTACATTTTTCATATTGGTTCAGATTCTCCATCATTTTTATAACATGCTGTGCCTAGATGCAAATAATTATAGAAAGAGTTGTTTTCATGCTAGATTTCCCTGGCTAGAGTGTAGGCGTCGTCAGACAGGAGCCACATTTGTCTTGCACTCTACCACATTCCCTAAGCCCTAGCACACTTGCATGTGGCGGGCACTCAGTAATGAATGATGAATGAATTCTTGTGCCTTGACAAGTCATTACATCCTTGATGGATGCTGGGTGCTCCACTGTGGCAGATAGAACGGTTCTGCTCTGCAGAAAGACTGGTGGGGGTAGCTGTTCCTGCTGTCACCCTTGTGAGCCTACCAGTGGCATTTATACTTGCCATCCGTTTAGGATAAAGCTGAAATATGCTCAGTTTAGGGAGCTTTGAGGATTGTTGAGAAATTTCTGGGACGTTAGTATCTATCTTTTACAGTTCGCTTATATCTTGGTTATGCAGTTGGTCTCTTATTTTTTTATTCCTACAAAATAATTGGCCCAGAAAAATTTCATATTAGTCTTTGTTCCAAATACTGCAAAACCACTTTTTAAAAAAATCCTCATGTTTTTCTTTTTTTAAGCAATGTCTTTCTACAACTAGAGAATGCAGTCACTATTAACTATAGTAGCTACACACAAGCAAGTTTATTTTAATGTAGTTATTCAGAAAATATTTTTCTTAAGTCTGTTTTAAGGTCTGTAGGCTGCATATAGCTTCACTGATAGCCAGTGTCATGATGGCCTGGCTCTGATAGCTTCTGGACTACCATGAGGCCCCTTTTCCCTTCTCTGTGAATTGGTGGTTGGATGCTTCTGATGGATGGAAGAAAAAACAAAATCTCTTGTTTAGGATTGGATAAAACTTGAGTGGTATGCCTTCCTTTGATTTAGAGGGGCAAGGTTGGATGTGGATCAAAAAGCTCACTTCTCTAAGGACTTCCTGAATATGAATCTGCTGTCTTTTTGAGGTGCTGGAAGCCTTATATCGTCTGCAGTGGACCTCAACAGATGGACTGGGGGTTCTGATAATATCTCCTACAAGAGAACTGGCCTATCAGACCTTTGAGGTTCTCCGAAAAGTAGGAAAGAATCATGACTTTTCAGCTGGTCTCATCATTGGTGGAAAGGTTTGTCCTTTTGTCCTTGTCCTTGCCTCTTTCCTTCTGTAAACCTATGTTGGAGTACATGGCAGTTGACAGGGAAGAGGTGAAGACTTCATTTGAACAGATAGACTTCCTAGACAGGGACTCGTGGGGTGGTAGCGCCTTCATGTGATCACTGTCATCTAGAGTCCGTTTGTCAATTCTGCATGTCCAAAAGTCCATTTTTGTCAGGGTATTTTAATTAATTAGATTCTCTGAGACAGATTTACCTTAATCATCCTGTAAAACTATTCATTAATATCCATTGGGAAAGACATTTCAGTATGTAAACGTTTTAATAAGATATCTATCCAAGAGGCTGAATAAATCAGAACATTACTGTATCAGTAGCAGTGAAGGCAAGGAAGGTAGATTGTTTTGAATGTTTTACTTTAGGTCATGATGAGACCTGCTGTTTAACTTTTGTTCTACCATATATACATATGGAATGCCTGCATCTGCTTGTCCCCACTAAACTATGAGAAATACTTGACTTCTTGAATTCCTATGCAAACATACACAAAAGATGAAAACATAGCTTTGTAAACCTTCATGTTCTCATATACTTGCCACCAAACTTTAACAATTGACAACATTCTGTGTTTCTTTCCCCCAGCTTCTACTTATAAGAAGTGGTTCTTGTCTCAAGGAGAGAACCTCTAAAATGTAGGGAGCTTGACTCTTTCTTTCAGTCTACAAAGTGCAGTGAGTGGTGTCAGAATCTCTTCAATGCCCCTGGGTCCTGATTTACTGAGAGTAATTCCAGTTTAAGTCAGTTTTGACAGACCCAATAGGAAATCATGACTTGGAGCATTCATTAATGTTTTTTTCTTGGCCTCAAAATCTTGGGTATGATTAAGAACTCTGGGCTCTTTAGGTCTTCAGTTAAAGACTTTTATTTAGTCCAGAAATGTGCTGCAGAAATAGGTGAAGTTATGTTTATTTCCAAGAGTATCTAAACAGCTACATGAAATGCCACGTGCAGATGGTTTTATAGTTTTGTTACACAGGCTGCTCAGAGTGATGTGTCTGTGTAATCAAAAGAAACAACTGTTTTCAGGATCTGAAACATGAAGCTGAGAGGATCAACAACATAAATATACTCGTGTGCACGCCAGGTCGGCTTCTTCAACACATGGATGAAACAGTATCTTTTCATGCTACCAATCTCCAAATGTTAGGTAAGTCTCATGAATTTCTAATGAAGAAAAGCTAGATATAGGAGAGTGCCCTCATCAATTTTAATGACAGAATTATTATGTTGGGTAAATGTTACTATTCAAAAACTGAGAAATAACCTGAAATTTCTGACATTTTGGCTCTAAACCCAGAGAATACAACTAGACTTTTTTTTTAAATCAAGAGAAGAATATATGTGCTTTTCTATATGAAATTAGGCACTTTAGTATTAGGCATTGCCAAGACTTTTATCTAAGTAACACCCACTTCTGATAACTTGAAAGCGTCACATTGGCATTTTTTGGTTTTTCTTTGAGTCATGGTTGCATGTTGTCACCCAGGCTGGAGTGCAGTGTACGATCATGGCTATTATAGCCTCAACCTGCCAGGCTCAGGTACTAGGGAGCTAATAGCTGGGACTATAGGCACATGCCACTACGCCTGGCTAATTCTTTTTTTTGATTTATTGTAGAGACGAGGTCTTGTCATGTTGCCCAGGCTGATCTTGAACTCCTGGGCTCAGGCAGTTCTCTCGCTTTGGTCTTCCAAAGTGCTGGGATTACAGACATGAGCCACTGCACCTAGCCACATTGACATTTTTTTTTCTTTTCCTAAAAACAGATTTTTATTGCTTTTGGTCCACAGTTGTTGTTTCACATTATCTCATAGTGAAGGGTCCCTGGAGGTGGGTCCCCGTGCAGTACTTGGCAGGGGGGTGGCAGGGGAGGGACGGAGTGGTGAAGCCTCAGTTTCCCCATGGGTCCCCCTGGCGAGGACAGGGCTCTTGGCCTGAGGGTCCCGGGAAAATCCAGTCACTCATGAGCCTAAAATACTTTTTTTTTTTTGAAGTCAGGGTCTTGTTCTGTGGCCCAGACTGGAGCACAGGTGCAATCACAGCTCGCCACAGCCTCGACCTCCTGGGCTCAAGCAATCCTCCAGCCTCAGCCTCCCAACTAGCTGGGGCTGCAGGTGCACACCATCACACCTGGCTCATTCTTAAATTTTTTGGTACAGACGGGGTCCTGCTATGTTGCCCAGGCTGGTCTCGAACCCCTGGGCTCAGGCAACCCTCCCGCCTCGGCCTCCCAAAGTGCTGGTATTAGAGGTGTGAGCCACCACTCCCAGCCCTAAGACACTTTAGGACTGTGGTCTGTCCCTCTCCAGGGGACCCATTGCCCCCCCCCCAAACCAGCCCCATTCACCTGAAAAAAAAAAAATTATTTTTTTAAACAAGAATACCAGAAACTGCTGTAGGTAGAGAAACCACAAACTGATCCCCCGACAAAAGGGAAGGGAAGGAGAAGAAACCCGAAGCCTTGTGGCTGGCCTCCCTCCCTGCCCACAGCCTACCCAAGCCCCAGCAGGGAGTGGGGGGAACAACGAGATCCGCCCTTCCTTCACCCTCCCCCTCCCTCCCTGCAGAGGCTCAGTCCTGCAAAGGAGCCCAGGTGGGATGGGAAGGCACGCCCCCAGCCCACAGACCCCGAACAGGTTTAAAAAAAAAAAAGATGAAAGCACAGAAAAACCCTAAAACCCAGCTGGGGCGCTGACGTGAGCAGGCAGCCCTCTCCCCAGTAGCCAGCCTCTTCCTGGCAGTCGGGGGGAAGCTCGGGGGAGTCCCCCTGGCCGGAGCAGTTGCCGGCTCCCGAGGGGACCCCGTCAGCTGCCAGGCCCTGCGGGCAGTACTTGGGGTTGTAAATCTGTCGGCCCAGGCCAAAGACTTGGCCGCTCTGGCTGGCACCCTGTGTGTAGCCCATCTGCAGGGACATGGAGGAGTTGTCACCCTTGTCCGTGCCCAGCTTGGTGTTGTAGATGTGCTGCTGGGTGCCCGGAGCCGTCATGCCCACCTGGCTGGCACACTTGTTGGTGCCCATCTGCAGGCTGATGGTTGAGTGGTCCATGGGGGGCAGGATGTGGTTCTTGGGGTCATACAGGTGCCGCCTCGTGCCGTAGGCGGTCATGCCCGACTGGCTGGTGCACTTGTTGGTGCCCATCTGCAGCCCGATGACGCACTGGCTGGCCTTCATGGTCGTGTCGTTGAAGTTGCGCTCGTGCTTCTCCGAGTACTTGACGCCGATTGATGTCCACGCCACTCTGCAGCCCCTTGGTCTTGGCCTTCCCCGCCAACACAAGGAGAGACATCTGCACCTGCGTCGTGTTCCCACTCTCAAACAAGTCATTGGCCTCGAACAGGTCCACGGGGCTCATGCCATAGCTGACCATGGCCTTGATGAAGTTGGAGAGGTTTTCCAGCTGGTGCCAGTTCTGCATGACCGGTTGATCTTGGGGATGGAGCCCGGCTGCAGCTTGTTCATGAGTGTGCACAAGATAATCCCATCCTTCAGGCCCTTCTGGAAGTCGGGACCGATGGAGAGGCCAGTGAGTCCCTCGATCCAGCTTCGGAGCTTAGCCTCCTTCTGAGGGTCGTATTTGGACAGGAGCTGGTTCTTGACCTCGGCCGAGGGCCTGTACGAGGGCCCCTTGTTGAACTGCATGGTGCTCATGGCTGGCGGGACGGATGGAC
>CAUYQG010275316.1:0-12629 GCA_963574415.1 Tarsius wallacei | reverse complement strand
GGTGGCTCAGCCTGTAATCCTGTGCTTTGGGAGGCCGAGGTGAGTGAATTGCCTGAGCCCGCGGGTTCGAGACCTGCCTGGGCAACTTGGCGAGACCTCATCTCTACAATAAATCAAAAAATTAGCCGGGCGGGATAGCGCGCACCTGTAGTTCCAGCTACCTGGAAGGCTGAGGCGGAAGGATCGCCAGAGCCCAGCAGGTCGAGGCTGCGGTGGCCGGGAGCGTACCTCTGCACTCCAGTCTGGGCGACAGAGTGAGACTCCAACTCAAAAAATAAAATAAACTAGAGGCATTTAACAGCAGATTCAAAGAGGAATAAGAATCATGACAGATCATCTGAAATTGAGTTAATGGATTAAAAAGCTTAATATTGTTAAGATGGCACTACTACCCAAAGTGATCTACAGAGTCAATGCAAACTGTTATCAAAATTCCAATATTTTTTGCAAAAATAAAACATTTCAGGCCAGGCATGGTGGCTCATGCCTGTAATCCTAAGGTGAGAGGACGGCTTGAGCCCAAGAGTTCGAGACCAGCCATCCTGGGCAATACAGTAAAACCTTGTCTTTACAAAAATTCAAAAATTTAGCTGAGCATAGTGGCATGTGCCTGTAGTCCCAGCTACTTAGGCTGAGGTGGGATTGCTTGAGCCCTGGAGGTCGAGGCCTCAGTGAATTGTGATTGTGCCACTGCACTCTAGCCTGGGTCACAGAGTGAGACCCTGACTCAAAAAAAAAGTGTTTTCATCCTAAAATCGTAGAGGATCCTGAATAGACAAAACAATCTGGAAAAAGAGGGAAGAAGGTGGAGGTCTTCCTAAGAACTTGCTGCAAGTCTGCAGTAATCAAAAAAGTGCGGTACTGGCATAAAGACAGACATAGACCAGTGGAATAGGATAGACAGCCAACAAAATAAACCTTCATGTATATGACCAAATGATTTTCAACAAGGGTCCCAAGATCACTCAATGGGGAAAGGACCGTGTTTTCAACAACTGATGTTGGGAAAACTGGATATCCGCATGCAAAAGAATGAAGCTGGACCATTACCTAGCACCACATATAAAAACCAACTCAAAATGGATTAAAGACCTAGATGTGAGACCTAAAACTATAAAGCTCTTAGAAGAAAACACAGGCCAAAAGTTTCACACATTTTATTTGGCAATGATTTCTTGGGCATGACATCAAAAGCCCAGGCTACAAAAGAAAAAATAGGTAAGTTAGACATTATCAAAATCAAATACTGTTGTACATCAAAGGACACTATCAACAGAGTGAAAAGACAACCCACAGAATGGAAGAAAATATTCACAAATCATACATCTGATAAAGGATTAAAATCCAGAATACAGAAACTCAACAAAAGCTCATTTTAAAAATGGGAAAAGGTCTTAAATAGACATTTCTCCAAATGGCCAAAAACACATGAAAGTATGCTCGACACCACTAATTATTAAGGAAATGTAAGTCAAAACCACAATGAGGCCGGGCGCAGTGGTTAATGCCTATAGTCCCAGCATTTTGGGAGGCTGAGGTGAAAGGATTGCCTGAGCCTATGGGTTCGAGACCAGCCTGGGCAACTTGCCGAGACCTCATCTCTACAACAAGTCAAAAAATTAGCCGCACGTGGTGGTGCATACCTGTAGTTCCGGCTACTTGGAAGGATCACCTGAGCCCAGCAAGTCGAGGCTGCGGTGGCCGTGAGCATGCCACTGCACTCCAGCCTGGGCGACAGAGACTCCAACTCAAAAAAAAAGAGATAACACTCCACAACCATTAGAATGGTAGTTATTAAAACAACAACGATAAAAAGAAAAAATAACAAGAGTTGATGAGGATGTGGAGAAACTGAATCCCTTGTGCACTCATTGCTCGTGGGGTTGCAAATTGGTGCCAACCCCTGTAAGAAACACTTCGGCAATGCCTCCAAATTTAGATATCGAATTTCTGTATAACCCAGCAGTCCCACTACTTCCAAAAGAACTGAAAGCAGGGACTCGAACAGATGTTTGTACACCCCAGCAGGAGAACGGATAATTGAAACCCAAGTATATGTGATATGTGTGTGGGAAGAGGGTATTATCCAGCCTTAAAAAAGGAATCCTGACGCATGCTAAAACATGAACTTAGAACACAAAATGCCAAGTGAAATAAGTCAACATAAAGGCACAGGTGCGGTATGATTCCGTTTAGGTGTCCTCAGAGTAGTCAAGCTCACAGGGACAAAGTAGTATTGTTTGCCCCAACTGGAGGGGGGTGGGGAGACTGGGAGTTATCGTTTCATGGCTGCCGAGTTTCAGTTTGGGAAGTTTCGGAGATGGAGGGGGGTAGTGGCTGCACAATTAGGTGAAGGTACTTTAATGTCACTGAACTGTAACTTTAAAGTAGTTAAAATGGCACATCCTGTTATATATATTTTACCAAAGAGGGGGAAAACCCAACAGTGTGAACCCAGCAAAACAGAATGAGCAAATAGAGCCACATGAACTGGACAAGAAAAATAGTGGCGCAAATTCCCAAGCCATGTTATGAGATGGTATCATTCCATTCACACAACATCCAAAAACAGAGAATACCAAGCGTGCTGTTTCAAAACACATATGGCACGTAGAGTTTCAAAACACACGAGAGGACAGTCATTCCGGGGGGGCATGGAGGTGGTGACCATGCTGTGTAAGGGTGTAATAGTGGCTTTTGAGACACTGGTAAATTTTGGCTCTCTACTTAAGCAGTGGGTACTCAGAATGATTCTCGGGGTTGCACATGTGTTTTATGTCAATCTCCTGGCATGTAATATTTCGTAATTTTAAATATACCCCCTGCCCCAAAAGAAAAGTGAAACTTCTCCATGTTCTACTTCCCAGATGGTTTGTGCTTTGCAAGAAGACTGGAAAATCCAAAAACACCACAGTGATTACTTTTCAGTCTTCCCATTGAGGATGATTTTCTCTTTTTTCTCAAAATAGCGTCTGCTCTGCTTCTCAGAAATAAAACGGTTCCCAACATTTCACTCACCCAGATGTTCTCAAGCCTGGACCTGAGCAGACTTACATTATGACTGCTTCTGGAAGTGACTCTTCTCACGAACCAAAACACCCACGGGATACGAGTTAAATGCGTCTTATGAACTCGTCAGAAAATATCTATGCATAGTGGTTTACCTGGTAGATTTTTAAACGTCTTCAAGACACCATTTTGACAGATAGGATTTGCTATTCACATCAATAGTTAGCAATTTCTAACCATGAAAATCTGAGCTCATTTAGGGCCACCAGTCTATCAGAATGCTTAAATTCCTGGAAATGAAACACAGACACACAGACAGGTATAGTATTTAATCGAAATATATTTGTCTAATATCTACAAAGTGTGAACAATTGGTCTTAAGAAAGCAGACAAAAGGCACAAGATTAGTATTACTACAGAGAAGCAGTCATGCTATTAGATTTTATAAATGTCATTGGAGTGGCACAGTAAAAAATAAATTAAGCATTCAGCAGAAATCAAATATTTCTTTTTTTTTCCTTGCCCTCTATTTTGGTTACATCTTTGACCTCACTTGTAAAGGCTGAGGCCTGAAATTTAACTGGAACCATGGAATACTTCTGCAGGCTGTATGTATGTTTTAATCACAGTGCTTTTCTTACAGAGTTTGTGTCAACCCGAGAGGTGCACTTAAGAAAGAAAAAAAACCGAAAAACCCCATGGGAAATGATTTCCTCTTTCCCCAAACTAGATATAAGATTGAGGCTGTGGTTGTGCATGTTTGTATATGCATGCGTGTGTTTAACTTCTAAAGCCCTTTTTCATCATAAAAGTAGTGAAGTCTCCATATGATTTGTTTTCTGATGTAAAAGCAGCAGCTTCTAAAAACATATGACTAGTGCTCTGACTGTGAGAGAGGGCAGGAAACCCGATGGGGCTTGGTTCTCGGTGCTCCTGGTGGTGCTCCATCCTGGAAGGCTCTGGCGTGGACCTCTGACAGCTTCCTGTCCGGCACCACACAGCAGGAAACGGCTGTTGATCTTCCTCGGATGTGGACCAACACAACACTGGGGTGGGGAGGGGGTGAGAATCACAGTAATTCTGAAATGGTTGCCCCCGCCCTCTACTAGGAATGAGCCGCCTTCTACTGTGTGGACATCAACTGGGTCATGCCAGTTCACCGTTCTGATGGGACTTGACCGAGTGAGACTACCTTTGTGAGTGTAAATCATTTCCAGCAAAGTGGAAAATAGAAAACCTCAAACCTGATTGATAAAAAGAAGCTCTCGATAACCCACTTCAACCTCGGTGAGTGCGGTATTTACCTTGTGTCCGCAATCAGCAGATGTGTACATAGCGCCTGCGTGTGAATATATACTGTGTGTACACACACACGTGCCCCAAAGGCTCTTGGATAAATTCGTTTCTCTAGCAGAGTCTGGGGGTGCAGGCTTCACGGTATGTAATTCCTCTCTCTGTGATTGTTTCTCGGGTGCTAACACGAGGTCTCAGTGGACGCCAACAGAACCTTGATAGTCTACCACTTTAATGCCTACAAAAACGGGGCTCTTCCGGAAAGCTCTGCACCGCCGCCCGTCAGTGTGCCTTCCACAGGGGATTGAAGTACACCCAGCCGTCGCCCTGTAAGAGAATAAGGGAGGCGTTACACGGAGACCTCTCCCCAGGGACAGCCACGATCCGTCCATGGAGCTGCCCTGCTCCTGACACATCATACCCACGCCAAGCTGGCGGTCTCACCACCCCTTCTCAGCCCAGATGATCTCACTATCTTGGCCTTCCAGGAGGGACGCCCATGAAATGAGCAAAATAAAAGGGGAATTTTGCTAGTTTCCATCCAGGAAGATGACTTGGCAAAAACGCACAGCGAAACCAGAGAAAAGGAGGGTAGCTGGGAAAGAGAACAGGGGAAAGAAAAGGGGGCAGGGGTGAACAGACCACCAGCCTGGAGGGGATGCCCGCCAAAGGATTTCCAGCAAGCAGTGGTCACAAATAACTCAACACACACACGAAACACCACCAGTCCAACATCAAGTAAGGAAAGGGCAAGACTCAACTAGTCTGTATGATCTGGTTTTGGACTAGAAGGCGATATGCTGAATGGGAGCTGTCCTGGTGTTGGGGTGACTTTTCTTCCTTGCCTGTCCCCAAAGCTTCTGTTAGGAACGCACTGGCTTTTCTTAATCCCAGGGGTAAGAACTGACAATGAATTTTTGTTGCTGTTTTATGTGTAACCTTCCACAAAAGCCAGGCAAATGCTGTCTCAAGAGAGAAGGCACCCACCTCCCAGAAGGAGCCTTTGAGGATTTACCTCACCTGGGCAAGACTGGCACACGCAGGTTCCCCACCCAGTGACCCGCAAAGGCGGAGTCTTCCTGTCCAAAGCAAAATCCAACCTTGAAGTATCCTTCAGGCCACAGCCCTTGGTTCCTGACTCAGGAGAATGCTGGTGGCTTCCTGCTCTTAACCAGGGGTCCACCTCCAGGTTACCATGTTGCCCTAACTCACTTCCCAGCCTATGTCTAGACAGAGGAACCCCTTCCCGTAGCAGAAGTCAGAGGTTAGCAGCACGTGGGCCAGAGAAAGCCCACGAATACATTTCAGTCGGCTCCTGGTTTTAAAATGTTTTGAATTCCTTGACACCATGCAAATATCAGATTTCTCATCAACACACCAGATTTCTGGCTCCTGGTCTCTGATCACCTGGAGGTGAGTGGGGCCCACCCGCTTTAGATGTGGCCTCCCGCGTCTGCCCCAGTCTGCACGGGCCTCTACAGACAACTTCGAGAGTCTGCGGGCCTCAACTGGGCACATCGTGCCTTGCCCAGCGGGTGGGAGTCATGTGGACATTATTTTTGCCTTCCAGTGCCACCTTCCGGGGTGACAGCAGCAGTGTTTTAGGCATAGGACCCAGCTGGCCTTCCCCAGCATGTCTGTCCCTTGTGGCCCACAGCAGGCCAAGCTCTGAAAGGCGGTTCTCAGTCCTGAGGGCTCAGCTCAGCCCAGCCAGTGTGGAGACAGGCTCAAGGCGCTTCCCAGCTCATCGGTTACTAATGATAAAGCACTGGGGTCGTGATGTGTTTTCCTAAATGGACAAAACAGTACCCAGGTCCGCAATCCCGTTCCTTTCCCGCCCCCAAGGGAGGTGTCCCTCGCTCAGTTCTGCCCTCCAGAGGTTTCAGAAAAAATTATCATGAGTTTTTTTTTTTTTTTTTTTAGTTGGGGGCTCACACTGTTGCCCAGGGTGGAGTGCAGCAGCAGGATCCCAGCTCACTGCAGCCTCAACCTCTTGGGCTCAGGCAATCCTTCCGCCTCAGCCTCCCAAGTAGCTGGGAGTACAGGACTACAAGCGTGAGCCACCACGCCCGGATAATTTTTTTTTATTGTGTGTAGTGACGGTCTCACTGTGTTGCCCAGGCAGGAACCATGAATGTTGTTGCAGAAAAACTGGCAGGAAGCTGGAGCCAGAGCCACCCCAGGTCCACCCCATCCTAGGAACCACCCCCCCCCTGCCTCCATCTGTCATTCATCGGACCTGTGGGGTCGTCTACCCTCTCGGGACTGGTTCTCCTGGGCAGGGGCCCAACGGCAGGTGGGGAATTACCTCCTGGAGGAAGTATCTGGGCTTCCACGGCGCGCGGAGTTTCTCCCGCTTCCGCTCCTCGGCCCGCTGCTTCTCCTCCAAGTGCCGCTTCTGCTCAGTGGCCGCGTCAATGTCCCCCAGCTGCAGGAATCGGGTCACCTCCCGCCACAGGGTCCTGGGAGGCACGGAGGAGAGGAGACAATGGACAGGGCCGGCCGGCGGGAGGACAGCAGGCCTTGGCAAGGAGGCCGGTGAGGCCTCTCCAAGGCAGCCCGCCCCAGGTGCCTCCAGGACCCAGAGAGCCAGGATTTGAACCCTGGGCTGCCTGGCTTCACCTCTACACTCTTTCTATTCCACTTTTCCGAGCTGCATGCCCTTCTAAGGGCCTGGGGTTTCTGGGGACCACATCTAATAACTGAAAAGGGCAGTCTGCTATCACAGTAAGTCCCCTACAGACGAACAAGTTCTCTTCTGAGAGCACGTTTCTAAGTCCAACGTGCCCGTAAGTCCAAGAAAGTCAGCCCAGGTACCCAGCTAACACGCTCGGCTATAGAGTACTGTCCTGTAATAGGTGTGTAAAACTTTTCACACAAATAATACATGAAAACAGACACAAAAAAATACGACTGTTTTTGTTTTGAGTTGGAGTCTCACTCTGTCGCCCAGGCTGGAGTGCAGTGGCACGCTCTCGGCCACCCCAGCATCGACCTGCTGGGCTCCCGTGATCCCTCCGCCTCAGCCTTCCAAGTAGCCAGAACTACAGGTGCGCGCTACCATGCCCAGTTAACTTTTTGGTTTATTGTAGAGATGAGGGCTCGTCAAGTTGCCCAGGCTGGTCTCAAACCCGTGAGCTTAGGCAATCCTCTCACCTCAGCCTCCCAAAGTGCTGGCATTATAGGCGTGAGCCACCGCGCCCGGCCAACATTTTAAATCTCATACTTCAGAACCTTGAAAACGACAGTGGTGCCATACAGCACAACAGCTGGCTTACAGAGACTGGCATTGCGTGAACAGGCAGGAACAGTCACTGATGGAGGAGGGAGAGCGGATGGGAGGTGGCAGAGCTGAAGGATCACCAGCAACAGGAGACGAGGGCCAGCTGCAGTTTCACAACGAACGCCAGACACGTGAACTGTGAAACAACTTACGTGACTGGACATGGGAACACACGTTCACATCTTTGAAAGTTCGCAACTCGAAGGTTCATATGTAGGGGACTCACTGTACCACACACAACAACAGCAGAACACATAACAATTTCCTTATTTCTAAGCATTTTACATCTATACATGTATTTAATCCTCACAACAACCCAGTTATATAAATATCATATTATCAGCTCCATTTGACAGAGGAGAAAACTTGAGGTCCACATAACAGTAAGACTTGCCCGAAGTCACCAAGCTGGCCAATGTGAACAATGCCTGTTTTTCCACAAGGGACCCCGGAATTAGGAGTCACAGACTGGTGTGTGTATGCACATCCGTGCGCCTATGGTGTGGGATCTACCATCTCCTCCCACGTCTACACAAAGCCTCTTCCTTGCCTCTTGCACTCTTTGTAGAAGGCGGCCTACACCAGCTTGTGTTCAACACACAGCTTGCCTCCTGGGGCTTCCTGGGGACCCACCCAGACCCACACATACTCTCTTCTGGAGGGAGAGGAAGGCAACCATGATAATCAGGACGCCATCCCCCAGGCACTTCCTCACGTAAATTCATCAGGAAAAGTTGGAGTTTCACGCAAAAGGAACTAGTGAAATTCTCTGGTGGAGATTTCCTCCTGGCTTTGAGAAAATGGTGCTTCTGCACACAAGGCCAAGGGAACGCCTGCCATTACATCCTGGGCCAAGAAGCACTTCTATAGTGGGTGCCCTCAACCCTTTCCACAAAGAGGGTCTAGCGCAACAGGAAGCCTTGAGCATTGACATGACCGGGCCAAGGAAGGGAGACAGCAGGAGCACCTTCCGAGGAGGGTCAGATGCCAAGGGGAGACACTGACAAGGGCCAAGCTCTGGCTGCAAATTTCCCTGCCCACCAGAGCTGCCCCGAATCCCACTGTACAGAGGCCTAAGGAGAGTGATGCTCTGGCCCCCATTTTACAGCAGGAGAAACATCTGGAACTCAGATATAAAGTCAGGTTCGGCTGGCCTCACAGCCCTCTCTACTCTGCCCGGATACCCGACTTAAGGACTGGCCAGAACAGGTCTGTGGGGTGAGAGAAGGAACTAAGGAAGGGTGGGTGTCAGTCAAGTTACAGTCCTTTTCATCACCTACACCCTGGAGGAGGAGGGGTTGGAATCCAGGATAGCCAGGGTTGGGGGGATTCCAGGGATTCTGAACCTCTGTTTTTATTTCATTTACACATACTGTTGCATCCCTGCTTTGTTTCCACTTAATAAGCACATTTTTTTCACTTGGTTACAATCGCCTCCAGTAATAGTAAACCCTTCCATAGATTCAGATGTAATTTCATTTTAATGCTACATCAAATTTCTAAAGAGCGTATGCTTTTAGATTAGAGCAGGGGTTGGCAAACATTTTCTGTAAATGGCCAGACAGCAAACATTTTAGGCAAGGCAGACCATATGGTCTTGGTTGCAACTACTCTGCTGTTGTAGCAGGAAGATGGCCATAAACGATATGTAAACGAATGACCGTGGCTGCATTCCAATAAAACTTTATTTACAAAATCAGCCTCAGGCTGGATGTGTGGCCCATGGGCCATGGTGTGCTGATGTCGTGGATTAAAAAACTAAAAATGGGCTGGGCTCGGTGGCTCAGCCTGCAATCTCAGCACTTTGGGAGGCCAAGGCGAGTGGATTGCCTGAGCCCGCGGGTTCGAGACCCACCCGGGCAACTTGGCGAGACCTCGTCTCTACAATAAATCAAAAAACCAGTTGGGCATGGTGGTGCATGCCTGTGGTTCCGGCTACTTGGAAGGCTGAGGTGGAAGAATCGCCGGAGCCCAGCAGGTCGAGGCTGCGGTGGCCGGGAGCATGCCACTGCCCTCCAGCCTGGGCAGCAGAGTAAGACTCTGACTCAAAGAAAAATAAAAATCGGAGTATTTCAAGTATTTCAAGTATTTCAAGAACAGTCTGCTCCTACACCTACATAAACATCACACAAAGTGACTGCATTATGTACTCCCACCATCGATAGACACACTGATTGAACAGATACTTCATAATGTACTTAACTTTCCAAATATTAGACAGTCGGGTAATGTCTCCTTTCTATTGTTGTTTTTGTTTAGTGTTCGTTCTTTTTTAAAAAAAATTCTTTTGTTTAAAATATTTTCTGGTTGGGCAGGGTGGCTCATGCCTGTAATCCCAGCACTTTGGGAGGCCAAGGACAGAGGACTGCCTGAGCCCAGGGTTCGAGACCAGCCTGGGCAACTTGGCAAGACAATAAATAAATTTTAAAAATTAGCTGGCAATGGTGGCACATGCCTATAGTTTCAGCTACTTGGAAGGCTGAGGCGGAAGGATCGCCTAAGCCCAGCAGATCGAGGCTGCGGTGGCTGTGAGCAGCCACTGCACTCCGGCCTGGATGACAGGGAGACTCTAACTCAAAAAAATAAAAATAAAATCTTTTCTGAACTTAAGAACGTTCCCTGAGAAAAGACTCTCAGAAGCACAGAAGCAGAATGCAAGATTAAAGTGAATTCGTGAGTTCAAAGCTACTGATCTAGGCAGCTAAACTGCACACCCTCCTACTGGAAGAGAATGTCAATTTTACTACATCTCCGCCAGCACTGAATTTTTAAAAATAATGTTGCTAATCTGGTAGAAAAAAATAATCGTATCTCATGGCTCCATGTGCAGTTCTTGCATTATGATGAGCAACTCTTTGTATTTACACCTCTGCAATCAAGCATCAGATCAGCTGAATTGACACTTTTAAGACCCGCGGTACAAGTCTGCTGTAGACTACCCTCTCCCCCACCCCGTAACTGCAGAATGACTCAACTAAAAGCCACAAGCATCTCCTCCTACGTGACACGTGGCGGAAAACTCAAATATCTAGAGAGGCCAGAGGAATGTGGTTCCTGGCCCCGTGTCCACAAGCTGAGCCTCCCAGGGCTTCCTCTCTGTCCCCTGAGTCAGGTGCTGCGAACAGCCAAGCTGGGGAGAAACACACAGCCGGGTCCTCACCTGGATTCCATGGGCCCCTGCTTCTCAAGGGGCCTGATCTTCTTAGGATACACTGGCAACGTGGTCGTGTCGATGACTTTGGTTTCTCCATTGCTGTACGTGAACTCCAAGGTCCCGTTCCACTCCCCGTGGGCTTTGCAAACAATGGTGTTGGTTGGGTTGTGTTTCACTTCTGCCGTGACCCTGAATTAACGAGGCAGGTGAACACACTTTGCAAGACGATCAAAACAGAGACTTCAAAAGGTACGCTCATCTTTAGAGACTCTTTTTATGCCGGGGTGGAAGGGATTGTTTTTGCAGTTTTGCTCAAAGACTAGCTCTTAAAATATGACCTAACCATATCTATCCTTGAGCAAAAAAAGGTGGCATCGGGGGAAAAAACTGGTGAAACTAAATAAAGTCTGGATAGGTAAGAGCCATATAGCAACGTTAATTTTTTTGTTAATGCTATTTAATTATTTTTTTCTTTATTTCAATAGCTTTGGCGGGTACACAGTGTTTTTGGTTACATGGTTACACTATATAGTGGCAAAGAAGTCAGGGCTTTAAAGTGTACCCACCACCCCCATCTGTTCACACAGTGTTAATTTTGTAGCTTTGATAAAACACACAATGGTTATATGTTATATGTTATCACTGGAATGGAAATCAAGCAGTTCCCTAAAAGCAGAGCAAAATATACTCTCTCTTCCCCCCAAACAGAAGGCAATAGTGCTATATATTTTAACCCCCAGAAGAGTGTAAGAATTCAGCAAGAGCTTTTCAATGCTTGAACAAGGTCAATTCCACATGGGGCCCGACATGGCTGTACACCATCCGCGCAGAGGACACACTGGAAAAGGAGGGACACGCCCACCCCGGTGGCCACATGTCCCCTGAACGAGACCTGAGCACGCCCAGGCTTGCGCAGCCTCATATCCATCCCTTCCCACCCATAGCAGCGACTCCGCGGGATGACCCTCGCCCTGCCTTTCCAAGGGTCCTTGTGGAGACCTGGGCCCTGTCTTCTACCTGCCTCACCAGGGACACCCTGGGTCCTACTCCCACCTCCGAGCTCAGAGCCCGGCAGCAGGAGCAGGGATGCCTGGGCCCCAGCAGCCACATGAAAGCACGGCTCCTCCCCTCCTTAGGGCCAGCTCTGGCCGCATCTAGTTTTCAAACACAGGCTTGGAAGCTTCCTTCCCTGGGCCTGAAAACAGCCATAGTTCCCAGGTGGTGAGGCAGAGGCGTCTTCTGGGCACACACAGTTGCAGGGTGCTAGTGACATGCTGGCAAATACTTAACAACAGGCTTTGGCAGGCGGGGTGGAGGGGGAATGCCGGGTGTCGAGACCAGATTTGTATTATTTGCCAATTTCTGTGGTGCCCTGCATGGCTGATTTCAACTACCCACGTGGTATCTCTGAACATGGGCCTGGGGAGACACGCACACCAGTCAGCTCCTGCCAGCTGGCTGTGCTGGCTCCCCAAGGGCGCCCATGTGCCCGGCCACCGACACCCTCACGCCAACGCCCTGTAGAGCAATGCTTGCCAGGACAAAGGGCAAAGGTGGACGCTTGCTTCCTCAGCAGATCTGCTCTGAGAGAGGACTTTTTATAACTGGGGCAATAAAAATAGTTCTGTGCCTCCTCAAACAGCAAACCCCTTCCCGTCTACGTCTTAGCCGTGGGCTTCCTCGGGGAAGGAAATGTCCCCATTCATGATCTCGGGATAGTGGCCAACTCCATGTGAAATGGCAGCTGTCTGGCAGTGCCTGGGTTCACAGATCGAGTCACTTCAGAGCGGAGGAGCCAGTGTGGCTTCAGAAGGGAGAGTTGAGGCTGGACTCAGTGGCTCAGCCTGTAATCCCAGCATTTTGGGAGGCCGAGGTGAGTGGGTTGCCTGA
>CAUYQG010275306.1:0-17367 GCA_963574415.1 Tarsius wallacei | reverse complement strand
TCTCACTCTGTCCTTCAGACTGGAGTGCAGTGGCCGCTCCCAACCACCGCAGCCTCGACCTGCTGGGCTCCGGCGATCCTTCCGCCTCAGCCTTCCAAGTAGCCGGAACTACAGGTGTGCGCTACCACGCCCGGCTAATTTTTGATTATTGTAGAGATGAGGTCTCGCCAAGTTGCCCAGGCAGGTCTCGAACCCGCGGGCTCAAGCAATCCACTCACCTCAGCCTCCCAAGGCGCGGGATTACAGACTGAGCCACCGAGCTCGGCTGACATCTTCCTTTCTAATATTGGTATTTCATGCTATAAATTTCCATCTAAGTACTGTTTTAGCTGCATTTAGTACTGTTTTTTTCACAGATTGTGGTATGTTATGCTTTCATTAAGTTAAAAATACTTTCTAATTTCAAGCTTGATTTCTTCTTCAACCTATGGTTACGAAGAAGTGTGTTATTTAGTTTCCAAATACTTGAAGGTTTTCTTTCTTTCTTTTTTCTTTTTTTGAGTTAGAGTCTCACTCTGTTGCCTAAGTTGGAGTGCAGTGGCACCGTCACTGCTATGGCAGCCTTGACCTACTGGGCTCAGGTGGTCCTTCTGCTTCAGCCAAGTAACTGGGACCACAGGTGTGAGCCACCATGCCTGGGTAATTATTATTATTATTTTTTTTACTGGTAGAAAGAAGTTTATTTATGAATTCAAATCCAGGGAGCAGAGCTGGCTAATTTGTTTACTGTAGAGATGAGGTCTCGCCATGTTGTCTAGTCTGTGTCTTGAACTCCTGGGCTCAGGTAAGCCTTTCCCCTCGGTCTCTCAAAGTGCTACACCTGGCTGATTTTCTAGATGTTTATTTCTAACTTAATCCCATTATAATGAGAAAACATACTGTGCATGATTTGATTCCTTTTACATTTTTTTGAGGCTTGTATAATGGTTTCAAAAAAAGAAGTCCTTATTGGCAAAAATGAGCTATCTGTATTTGAAAAGGATGTGTATTCTGCTGTTGTAGGATTGTTTTATAAATGTAAATAATGTCAGGTTGGTTGATAGCGTTGCTCAAATCTTCTAAATCATTACTGATTTCCTGTCTGCTTGTTCTATGTTTATTAATAGTTGTATCTATTTCCCTTTGCAGTCTATCAGTTTTTGCTTATGTGCTTTGGTGTTCTGTTCTTAGACACTTAATATTTGGCTTTGTTGTGTCTTCTTGATGAGACCCATTTATTCAGTATGAAATAATCCTCTTTGTGCCTGGTAATATTTTTGCTCTGAAATTTACTTTGTCTAATATTAATGCTACCCACCTTTCTTTTGAAGTATTTGCATGGTATATCTCTTTATATCCTTTTATTTTCAACCTATTTATGTCTTTATATTTAAGATGGGCTTCTTATAGGTGGAATATAGTTGAGCCTTGCTTCTTTTCTTGGTCTCTGAAAAATATCTAATTTTTAATTGGGATATTTGACCATTTACATTTAAAAAATTTTTTTATTATAGAGATATGTGGCACAAGTAAGGATTAACTACATAAGTAGGCTGCATGCAAGTGAAGTCTGGACTTCTAACTGGCCCTCGCTCCCCTTTGTATGGAACCAAGCACCCTTTGTGTTGTCATGTGTCCCCCCACCCACTTCCCTCCCTCCCTCCTTACCCAAGCCAATCCCTCCTTTGTGCTAGTGTGACTAATATTCAGGGCCCACTTATGAGTGAGTACATCCGGTATTCAGTTCTGTTTCTATGATAGATCACTTAGTATGATGGACTCCAACTCCATCCAATTTGCTGCAAAGTTCATGATTTTGTTTTTTATAGCTGTGTAATTATGTACATATAATTTTTTTTTTCAGTCCTTCTTCATGGGCAGTAGGGTTGGTTCCATGTTTTTGCTATTGTGAATAGTGCAGCAATAAACATGCGTGTGTAGGTATCTTTTTTGTAGAACGATCTATGTTCTTCCAAGTATGCTCCCAAGAGAGGGATTAGTATGGAAGGTGAATATTTGGTTCTTTTAAGAATCGCCACACTGTTTTCCTTCGCAGTTGAACTAGCATGCGCTCCCCCCCAACACTTTGCCAGCATCTGTTGTTTCCTGACTTATTAATGATAGCCATCCTTACAAGAGTTAGGTGGTATCTCACTGTAGTTTTGATATGCATTTCTCTGATGATTCGTGAGGTTGAGCAGTTTTTCACGTGTCTGTTGGCTGCTTGTATGTATTCTTTTGAGAAGTGTCTGTTCATGTCCTTTGCCCACTTTTTAATGGGGTTGTTTATCTTTTTCTTTTCACTTCATTTGCGTTTCTTTTAGGTCCTGGATGTTAGGCCTTTGTCAGATGCATAATTTGCAAATATTTTTTCCCATTCTGTGGGTTGTCACTTTACTCTTTTGGTGATTTCTTTCGCTGTGCAAAAGCTTTTCAGTTTGATGAGGTCCCACTTGTCTATCTTAACATTTATGGCATTCACTTTTGGGGCCTTGGTCAAGAATCTGTTGCCTAATCCAATGTACATAAGGGTGTTTCCTATGTTTTCTTCTAGAATTCTTATAGTTTGAGGTTTTATGGTTAGGTATTTGATCCATTTTGAGTTGATTTTTGTATATGGTGATAGGTAGGGGTTCAGTTTCATTGTTCTGCATGTGGTCAGCCAGTTTTTCCAGCACCATTTGCTAAATATGCTCTCCTTTCCCCAGTCCTTGTTATTGGTGACTTTGTTGAAGATGAGTTGGTTGAGAGTCTATGTTTTTGCTTCCAGAGTCTCTGTCTTGTTCCATTGGTCTATGTGCCTATTCCTGTACCATTACCAGGTTGTTTTTGTTACTGTAGGTTTGGAATAAAGTTTAAAGTTTGGAAGTGTGATATCTCCTGCTTTCTTCCTTTTGCTGAGGATTGTTTTGACTATTGTGCTTTTTTTTGTTTGTTTCCATAGACCATTTACATTTAACATAATTATTGGCATGGTTAGGTGTGTATCATCATTTTGCTGTTTTTTTTTTTGAGTCGGAGTCTCACTCTGTTGCCCGAGTTGGAGTGCAGTGACACACTTACAGCTATTGCAGCCTTGACCTACTGGGTTCAGGCGATCCTTCTGCCTCAGGCTTCCAAGTAACTGGAACCACAAGTGCACACCACCACAGCCTGGCTAATCTTTATTTTTTTTTTGAGTCGGAATCTCACTCAGTCACCCAGACTGGAGTGCAGTGGCACCCTCATGGCCACTGCAGCCTTGATTTGCTGGGCTCAGGTGATCCTTCCACCTCAGCCTTTCAAGTAGCTGAAACTACAGGCGTGCGTCACCATGCCCAGCTAATTTTTTGATTTATTGTAGAGATTAAGGTCTCGCCAAATTGCCCAGGCTGGTCTCAAACCCCTGGGCTCAGGCAGTCCTCTCACCTCAGCCTCCCAAAGTGCTGTGATTATAGATATGAGCCACCACACCTGGCTCATTTTGCTGTTTGTTTTTTTATTTGTATAATTTTTGTTCCATTTTTCCTCTATTTCTTCTTTTTCTGGATTAAGCACTTTTAGTGATTCTCTTTTGTTGGGCTATTAGCTATAACTCTTTCTGTTTAGTTGGTGGTCTTACTCTGATGATCACAGCTCACAGCAGCCTTGACTTCCTAGGCTCAGGCGATCCTTCCATCTCAGCATCCCAAGTAGCTGGGACTACAGGCCCGTGCCACCACACCTGAATAATTTTTAAATTATTTTTGTAGAGACAAAAGTTTCGCTATGTTGTCCAGGCTGGTCTTGAACTCCTGGACTCAAGCAATCTGCCCACCTCAACTTCCCAAAGTGCTGGGATTATAGTCATGAGCTATCACACTCAGCCTAGCTATAACTCTTTGTTGAGTTGTTTGTGGTTGCTTTAGGGTTTATAATATACATTTTTAACTTTTCACAGTCTACTTTCAAGTGATATTAGATTACTTCATGTATAATATAATAACCTTACAACAGTATACGGCCATATCTTCCCTCCCAGCCTTTCGTGCTATTGTTGTCATACATTTTGCTTTTACATATATTAGAAGCCCCAACATACACTGCTGTTATTTTTACATTAAACAGTTAATTAAGCCAGGCACAGTGGCTCACATCCGTAATCCCAGCACTTTGGGAGGATGAGGTAGGAGGATCACGTGAGCCCGGGAATCAAGACCAGCCTGGGCAACATAGTGAGACCTCATCTCTGCAAAAAATAACAATATTAGCCAGTCACGGTGTCACACAGCTTTAATCCCAGCTACTTGGGGGGTTAAGGCAGGAGGATCACTTGAGTCCAGGAGGTCAAGGCTGCAGTGAGCCAGGATTGTACTGCTGTACTCCAGCCTGAGACAGAGTGTAACCCTGTCTCAAAAAAAAAAAAAAATTATCTTTTAAGAAGATTTCAATTTATTTTATTTTAGCAGTACTCCATCAAATGGAAAGAAGAAAAATCTCAAATATTTACTGACACGGCATTTCTGTTGTTCTTCATTCCCTTGTGTAGATTCACCTTCTTTTTAGCATCATTTTCCTTCTGCGTGAAGGACTTAAAGTATATTATTGTCGTGCCTATATTTCAGATTAGTTCTTCCAGATTTTGTCTTACAAAGTTTTGCCTCAAAAAGTCTCTTTTCCTTTTTTTTGAATTTTGAGTTAGAGTCTCACTCTGTTTGTTGCCCAGGCCAGAGTGCAGTGGCATGATCGCAGGAAGTTGACGGCAGCCTCAACTTCCTGAGCTCAGGTGATCCTTCCACCCCAGCATCCCGAGTAGCTGGGACTTCAGGCATGTGCCACCATGGCCAGCTAATTTTTTTATTTTTAAAATTGTTTTGTAGAGATGAGGTTTCCCTATGTTGCCCAGGCTGGACTTGAGCTCCTGGCCTTAAGCAACCTGCCCTCCTCTGCTTCTTACATGTGTATTAGTCAACTTGAAGTTGTCCTATAGCAAACTGACATTCTATTTATTTTCTTTGTTTTTCTCTTTATTTCCTTTAGGCTTTCTCTCTGTGTTTCCTTTGGGGTAGCTTCTAAAGCTATAGACTCAGGTTCACTGATTTTTTTTCTTCTATAATGTCTAACAACGCTAATCCCATTCAGTTAATTTTCTCATCTCAGATGTTGTTTTCTTCTCTAGAAGTTCAATTTTTTTTTCCTTTTGAATTGGAGTCTCACTCTGACATATAGGTTGGAGTGTAGTGGCACTCAAGGCTCACCACAACTTCATGCTTCTGGGCTCAAGTAATCCTTTTGCCGCAGCCTCCTGAGTATCTGGGACTACAAGCATGTGCTAACACGCCTGACTAATTTTTTTAATTCTTTATAAAGAAGAGTTCTCACTATGTTGCCTAGGGTGGTCTCAAACTCCTGGGCTCAAGTAATCCTCTCATCCCGGCCTCCCAAAGGGCTGAGATTACAGACGTGAGCCACTGTGCCCAGCCTTGGTCTTTTTCTTATAGCATCCATATCTATACTGAACATGTTCAGTATTCCTTCTAGCTACTTAAACATACAGAATACAGTTATAATTGTTTTAATGTTCTTCTCTACAGATTGTATCATTAATTGAATACTTTCCGGATCAGTTTCAATCGACTGATTTATCTTCTCATTAAGGGTCATATTTTTCTGCTTCTTTGCATACCTGGTAACTTTTATTGAATAATGGACCAATCATATGATATAAGGTCAGTTTTATTTTGTTGGGTGTTGGGGTATATTTGCATTCCTATAAATATTATTGAGCTCTGTTCTTGGATGTGGTTAAATTATTTGGAAATTAATTAGGTATTGTTTTTATGCTTTGTTAGGTAAGACCAGCACAACACTTCATCTACGGCTAATTTATCCCAAAAAATGAGGCCAATTATTTCTGAATACTCTGCCTAGTGCTCTGAATATTGAACCTAACATTATCAAAGGTGCATCATGCTTTAATTAATTTAATACTATTTTTATAAGTCTGCAGATGAAGACTCTTTTGAGCTCATGATATAGATTTGCTAAAATAAAGCTTATTGTCATAAGAACACTATTTGCTCTTTAGCGAAAATGTATAAAATACAGATAATTAGGGGAAAAAAGAATCTCCTGCCCTCTGCTGCCTAGAGATAAATTCTGTTAACATTCTGCTTTTTTAGAAAGCATGGGCTTTGTCATAGTAGTGGAAGAATTCCCCTCTCCTCTAGCATTATAGAATTTTTTAAAAATCCGATAAATCAGAGGGTCCTTTGATTAAATCTAAAAGAAAATAACTCATGCTAACATTTATTTCTTGTTCACAAGGAAATTCAGGTAGACAACCTGGAAAGTCATGCTGGGCTGCCCATACTTGGCCCAGCCCTCTAAGCAGTTCCTAGGCCTATGTGTTTGTTTCTGGCATCCTTTCCTTAGATTTGATAAACCTGAGGAACTGTCAGGGCGTCGACAGAAACTTTGGCCATTCCCTCATCCTCTCCAATTGTTTTAGTCCTTGGTCCCCAGCTGCCCCTTCAGTCCCAGGGGAGGCTATTCTTAGCCAATCTGTGGCATCAGCAGGTTATCTCCAGATTTCTTCACTCGAGGAATATTTGAGTGCTTGCCATGTGCTGAGTCTTATGCTTGTCTGGGGTTTACAGGATGAGTTCCTGCTCTGGAGAAAATCATAGGCTGGAGAGGGAGAGAGCATGTAGCCCAGGGACTACAATGCTGGGTGTACTGATTGGGTTGTTTCAAAGAAGAGAGCTATGAGGACGAGAAGAGAGGCAGGACAGGACTTGATCTCACTCTCTGCTGGGGGAATTAGGGAAGTCCTGTGAATAGGAGACTTGAGCCGAGCCCTGGTTGTCATTCCTCCCATAGTATCTGAATCTGTTACATCTCAATACATCTGTTGTAAAGGGTACATAGGAGACAGAGCATCTGAGAAGATCCTCACTGAAAGGAGGGACCTATAAAAACCTAGAATAAACTTACTTTAGCGTAGTCTTTTTACCTCAGCATACCATTTTTGCTTAGACTTTACCCCTGACATGCTTTGAATCTAGCACAGGTTAGACATAGATAGATAAATTTCCAATAGGCAGGTTTTAGGAAGCATTCAGGCATTTTACTGCAGAACAAGCTGGCAGCCTACCTCACCCTCTTGGCAAACCTCCATCAGATGCAAAACAAGGACAGAGCCACAGAAATGATAGCAGACCACCTTTTGGTCAAGGAGTTTGTGGATTGCAAATGTCTGACAAGTGTCTTGCAGGAAAAACCCCTCCCCTTGTCTCCCATTTAGCCCACAACCATGGCAGCAATCATGTGACTAACCCACCCATCTGCCTGCTATCACTGACGTCAGTATCGCACTTACCTGCCCTGTTGTGATGACAAAGAGCAGACTACCACCCAGTCACCTTAATGACCTTCCCCCATCCAAGGGAAATGGTTAAAAGGATTCAGCCACGAACAGTCATTTTGCCATTGCCTTGCTAGTCTCTGGTGTGGCCATGTGCTCTCTGAGTTATGGCTGTCGCCGTGTTTCCTGGCTGTGGTTTCCCTCCCTGCCTTGGGGAGGTGAATCTCCTCTTTCTTTCTCTCTTTCTAAATTAGTTTTTAAATAAACTATATTTCCTAGTCTAACTTCTGTGCAATTTTTTGCATCTTTCATGCAGCATCAAATCACACACCAGATACCCCACACCCCACAGGGGCCTGATCTAACATTCTGGAGGCCCTGCTGGGAGTGTGCCCTAACACCCACTCTCCTACCCCACTATTATGGTGGGCTGTCCCTTTTCTTCCAGGTAACATGTGCATTTTCATCAAGAACACTCATTTATTAACCCATTACTGTGTGCTAGGCTCTGTTCTAAGCACATCACAAACGTTAATACATTAACCTGCACACAAATCCTAAGAGATAGTGAGATAATGAGATAGTGAGATAGTGAGATAGGGATCTGGCAGGACTAGTTTTCCAAAAGGCCCAGACCTCACTGACACGATGGGATGTGGTGAAAAGACAGGTCAAAGCCTTCCAAGACCAAATAAAACCAAGATGGTGTCGAAAGCAACCTCTGCTTGCCCTTTTAGCTTATTATATGCTAATTATAAAATATTAACATGCTGAAAAACCCTCCCACCACCACCATGACAGTTTACAATTATCATGGCAACTCCTGGAAATTACCTTATATGGTTTAAAAGGGGGAGGAACCCTCGATTCCAGGAACTTCCTGCTCCTTTCCTGGAAAATTCATGAATAATCTACCCCTTGCTTAGCATGTAATCAACAGATAGCTATAAAAATAAAATCCCAGCAATGTATGGTGACTCTTCTTCCTGTAGACCAGCCCCAGCTTCTCTGCCTATGGAGTAGCCTGTTTTCCGTCATTTCAATCACTTATTTCATTTTACAACTGAAACCCCATCAGTGCATTTGGGCTGCTCTGCCTATGGATCTTTTTCTTTAATAAACATACTTTTCGCCTCCTACTTACAGCTAGTTCTTGAATTCCTTCCTGTGTGAGGCCAAGAACCCACTTGGCCACTAGGGCTGAGTCCTAGTTCTGGGTTTCACCTGCATCAGAAGGGCTGCCATTACCCCTGTTTTCTAAATGAGGAAACTGATGATACCATCAGTTTCCTCTGCCCTAGATTCCACCTGAGACCCCTAATTCTAACATTTTGGTAACTAGTTAGCATCTTCAGCAGTGGAGATTCAGGGTGAGTCTATTAATACAAATTTCTGAGCCGGTAATAGGAGAGAAGGGTGGTGCCACCAGAGAGGAAAGAGGCAGGGTTGGAATGAAGGACCACTCCTATTTACTAAGTGCATGCAATAGTGCAGATATTTGCCAGATCTTATCATATTTAATTGTCATTTCCTCCACTGCCTCTCTTTAAGGTAGGAACAATTGTCCTTTTTATCCAAGGGAAGAATCTAAGACCAGAAGTTTGCCCAAAGTCACAACTATTCAATGTCACTGTCAGAATTGGAACCCGGGTACAGATTCCAAAGTTTAGGTCTTTCTCTACTCTATGCTGCTGCGTTGAATTGGAGAAAAGGGGCCATTTGGTGTCTTTGAACTGAGAAGCCTAAATCAGTGCACTTGGTGTCTCCGTCTCTTTGCCTCCTCTCCTTGCCCCCACCATACATACATCCAGACACTGGTGGCTTTTACATTCTTGCATAATATCCCATAACACTGAGCATCTACTACGTATCTGACATCTTTCTAGGTCCTGGAGGTACAGCAGTGAATAAAAGTCAGACATACTGGTCTTAATGGAGCTATTATTTTTTTGTTAGATAAGTAAATACAGTTTATTTAGAAAGTAAATTAGAGAGAGAGAGAAAGAGGAGATTCACCTCTCCAAGGTAGGGGAGGGGGCCAAAGCCAGGAAGCATTGTGATAGCCATAGCTCAAAGAGCACATGGCCACACCAGAGTCTAGTAAGGCAATGGCAGCAATGGTCATTTTAAGCAGTGGTGGGGGCAGACAAATCTAGCAAGTAAGCAAAACAAACAAACAAAAACAAAGCCCTCTCTGCTCCCCAGTGAATCTCAGGTGCATTGCTAGAGGGTGTAAACATCTCCCAAGGGTCCAGACCAAAGGACATACTGAAATACTGGTGCCTGGATTAAGAAAGTAAGTAATAATGACTGGGTAGCATATCTTTTTGCAAGTTAGATGGCTTCCAGAGATCTGTTTTCAACAAAATTGGATATGGACCTCCTAGAGCTGGTGGGTCATTAAAATGAGTTTTGACTATGATTACTATATAATTTTTGGCACATTATTTGGAGTAAATTTCAAAAGAGCTGAATGGTATTGCTAGCAAAACCCTTTTCATTCCCATGTATTTGTGCAAATAACTTTCCTTAATCAAAAAAATAGGAATAGAATGATGCAGGACTCATTGAGAAAAATCATCTACCATCATAACAAAATGCACCTGCAATAAAATTTCATTTATCAGAAAATGATGCTATATGTTACTTTGATTAATCATGCAACAATAATACTTACAATGATAGGTAAGAAATTTTTTGAGGATTATGATCTCAGGAAATGTTTTTACAAAATAAATTTCTATGTAAATACACATTTGTGTGGCAAAGAAGTATGATCAATAAAAGACTTTCAAGCATAAAATTATATTACCTGAGGATAAACTTCTGTAAGGGTAAAATGGAATAAGAGTACAAGTTCAAGGAGAAAAGGGAGAAATGAAAAATTTCTTATAGTTAAGAGTGCTTTACTTTATATATACATATATATCTATATAAATGGATGATGGCACATAACTCATTGCTATATATACTTAAATTCCATTGGCTGGCATTCAAAACTGTGAGGTAACTGTTTTATTTTAAAATTTCAAATTCCTTTCCAATCTGTATGCCTTTTCTTTAGTTTTCTTGTCTATTCGCCATGGGTACAACCTCCAGTACAATACTGAATAGGAGAGGTGAGAGTTAACACCCTTCTCTTGTTGCTGACCTTAGGGGGAAAGCATTCAGTGTTTCATCATTAAATATGAAGTTAGCTGTGGGCATTTTATAGATGCCCTTTATTTGCTTGAGAAAGTTTCCTTCTGGCTGGGCTCAGTGGCTCAGCCTGTAATCCCAGCACTTTGGGAGGCCGAGGCGAGTGGTTTGAGCCTGTGGGTTTGAGACCAGCCCAGGCAACTTGGTGAGACCTCATCTCTACAATAAATAAAAAAAAATTAGCCAGGCCTGGCAGTGCACGCCTGTAGTTTTGGCTACTTGGAAGGCTGAGGCGGAAGGATTGCCTGAGCCCAGCAGGTCAATGCTGGGGTGACTGTGAGCGTGCCACTGCACCCCAGCCTGGGTGATGGAGTGAGACTCCAACTCCAAAAAAAAAAAAGAAAGTTCCCTTCTATTCCTAGTTTTTTTAGTGTTTTTTATAAGGGTAGTTTTAAAAATTACTTTATTATTGGGCAGTGTTAAGAATTTCAAAAAATTATTTTAGTGGGTAAGGGAGCAAAATTCTTGGAAGCTCAAGTTCAAGTTCCTTAGATGCCCTGTCACTGCTATTTGTTACCTCCAGTACCAAACCCAGTGCCTGCACAAATAAGAGGCCCAATAAACATTTGCAGAGCAAACTATCTCCCACCCTCCCCCCTTGAATTTTTATTTAATTTTTTTTTTTTTTTTTAGGATCGGGTCTTAATCTGTCATCTAGGGTGGAATGCAGTGGCATGATCATGGCTCACCACAACCTCAATTTCCTGGGCTCAAGCAATCTTCCTGCCTTAGCCCCCGAGTAGCTGGGACTACAGGCATAGGTCACCACACCTGGCTAATTTCTGTTTTCTGCAGAGACAGGGTCTTGCTTTGTTGCCCAGGTTGGTCTCACACTCCTGGTTTCAAGCGATCCTCCCTCCTCAGCCTTCCAAAGTGCTGGGATTACAAGCATGAGCCACGGCACCCATCTCCCCCTCCCCCTTGCATTTTATATTAATACTTCAGTCTATGATGTTTATGGCTCCCCCACATACTGTGCTGTTTTCTCTGACTGAAGTTTTCTCTCCTCCTCTCTGTGTGCAGCTGATGCTTATTCATACTTTCCAACTCTGTCCGGGTCTCACCTTATCCAAGAGATGCCTCTTTCCTCACTCCTCTTCAAATCTTGAGTTAAGTGGGTCTCTTTTTAGTGCTCCCATGGTACCTTGTGCATCTACCATTGTGCATTCTATTTAGTTATTTATTTATCCATCCCCACTAAACTGGACAGGTAACCTAGTGTGTGATCAGGAGTAAGAATTCCAGAGCCCAACTGCTTAGATTCAAAACCCTACCGCTTAGTAACTTGCATGATCTTGGTTGTAGCTTGATTTTCTCATCTGTCAAACAGAGATGATAATAATAGTACCTATCTTGTAGGGTTTGAGAGTTGTGGGACAACAGCGTCTACTAAACAGTAGTATTTTTTTTTTTTGAGTCGGAGTCTCACTCTGTCACCCAGACTGGAGTGCAGTGGCCACTCCCAGCCACTGCAGCCTTGACCTGCTGGGCTCCGGCGATCCTTCCACCTCAGCCTTCCAAGTAGCTGGAACTACAGGCGCATGCTACCACGCCCAGCTAATTTTTTTGATTTATTGTAGAGATGAGGTCTCGCCAAGTTGCCCAGGCAGGTCTCAAACCCGCGGCTCAGGCAATCCACTCACCTCAGCCTCCCAAAGTGCTGGGATTACAGGCTGAGCCACCGAGCCCGGCTAACAGTAATAATTATTAAGAGTTAGCTATTAAGTCCTACAGAGCAAGGTCTATTTTTTTTTTTTTTAATTCTCTGCTTCTCACAGCTTTTAGTCCAATGTCTGGAGTGTAAATGTTTGACAGAGGGTGGGCATTTGAAAGAAGGAAAAGAAAAATGATTCGACATAGCACAGCAGGCAGAAATCAGTTCTCAAATGTGTAAACCATGTTGTCCATTTCTTTTATGTATTTAATTAATTAATTTTTTAAAATAGAGACGAGGTCTCCCTATGTTGTCCAGCCTGGTCTTGAACTCGTGGGCTCAAGTGATCTTCCCACCTTGACCTCCTAAAGTGCTGGGATTACAGGCATGCCACCGCACCTGGCTCACATTGTCCATTTCTAGGTATTTCCCAAATTGACTTCACTGTGACCCTGAGTCTGCCAAGCTCAGACAGTCATTATACAGCTCCTCTCTCTAGAGTCACATAAGAGTCTGGGAGGTTTACACCCTGCTCAGAAGACAGGGAAAATCCTTTTTTTTTTTTTTGATTTGGTGTCTCACTCCATCACCCAGGCTGGAGAGCAGTGACATGCTCACGGCCACCCCAGTGTTGACCTGCTGGGCTCGGGGATCCTTCCACCTCAGCCTTCCAAGTAGGTAGAACTACAGGCATGTGCTACCATGCCAGGTTAATTTTTTGATTTATTGTAGAGACAAGGTCTTGCCAAGTTGCCCAGGCTATTCTCGAACCCGTGGGCTCAGGCAATCCTCTCACCTCAGCCTCCCAAAGTGCTGGGATTACAGGCTTGAGACACCGCAGCCAGCCAGTACTTTTGATCTTCAATTCATTGTTTTTATTGTCCAAGTCTGCATGATCCCTTGGACATGCCAAATACAGCAAAGTGTCTTGGCCTGGTCTGGGAGCCTCCTAGGACACCTCATCTTACATAATTATAATTTACTTTGAAATGCTTTGGCATTTGCCCTTGGAATCAAGGCAAGGGAAGCATATTCTAGGTAAGGATTTTTTTTTTTTTTTTGAGTTGGAGTCTCACTCTGTTGCCCAGGCTGGAGTGCAATGGCACACTCACGGTCACTCCAGGTCAACCTGCTGGGCTCCGGAAATCTTTCTACCTCAGTGTTCCAAGTAGCCGGAACTATGCGCACGCTACCACGCCTGGCTAATTTTTGATTTATTGTAAAAATGAGGTCTTGCCAAATTGCCCAGGCTGGTCTCGAGCCTGCGGGCTCAGGCAATCCACTCGCCTCGGCTTCCCAAAGTGCTGGGATTACAGGCTGAGCCACCGAACCCAGCCTAGGTAAGGATATTTAAGAAAACTTTTCTGGTACTTTCAGAACCTTAATAGGATCCTGTGTGTTTCTGTTTTGGCAACTCACATAGAGGGAATATGTTATAAAACTGTCTTACATTCCCCTAGTGTTGAACTCCAGATTGCTTTTTTTTGAGATGAGGTCTCACTATGTTGCCTAGGCTGTCTTGAACTCCTGGGGCTCAAGCAATCCTCCTACCTATGCCTTCAAAGTGCTGGGATTATAGGTGAAAGCCACCATGCCCAGCCCTAGATTGCTCTTTTTTTTTTGGTATGTTAAACAAATACATCTATTACTTTTTTTGAGTTGAAATCTTACTCTGTTACCTAGGCCGGAGTGCAGTGGCACACTCATGGTCACCGCAGCCTCGACCTGCTAGGCTCAGGCGATCCTTCTGCCTGCCTCAGCCTTCCAAATAGCTGGAACTACAGGCATGTGCCACCACACTCAGCTTTTTTTTTTTTTTTTAATTGTAGAGACGAGGTCTCACCGTGGTGGTCTCAAACCCGTGGGTTCAGGCAATCCTCTCACTTTCACCTCCCAAAGTGCTAAGATTATAGGCATGAGCCACTGTGCCCAGCTCATCTACTTCTTAAAAACAAAATACTTGGGTACTATGTCCATTACTAGGGGAGAGAGGGCTTGCTAGAAGCCAAAACCTCCCCTACACACAATTCGCTTATGTAGCAAATCCTCACATGTACCCCATAACTCTAAAATTAAAATTTAAAAAAAAAAATTTTTTTTAATTAGCCGGGCGTGGTAGCGCGCGCCTGTAGTTCTAGCTACTTGGAAGGCTGAGGCAGAAGGATCACCAGAGCCCAGCAGGTCGAGCCTGCGGTGGCCGGGAGCAGCCACTGCACTCCAGTCTGGGTGACAGTGAGACTCCAACTCAAAAAACAAAACAAAAAAAAATTTTTTTTTAACTTTTGGCAAAGACAGAATGACATTTGCAGGTGTCAGTTGCTTAAAGTTATATACAGGTGGAGCTTGTGTTCTAATCAGTAAGTCCCATGCTGGAAATGGTTAGCAAATATTCTAGTCCGTAAGTGGCTACAACAAAGTAGCTCAGAGTAATTAACTACCAGATTTCACCAAAGGCAGCCCTTTTCTAACATCTATTACACAAATTAACAAGCAACTCTTTTCACCAATGAAAACCTGTTTCTGTTAACATCTGCAAGCGTGAATCAGGCTTGGAACAGCATAACAAAGTATAAAGCAGACTCCATCTTGGGTTGCCTGATGTGATGAGGGTGATAGGTTCCTGACACTGTTGCCCCTGCCTTGAGTAAACCTTTCATTCATGCTGTGGCCAGAGAACCTATGAGGACAGCGAGCTGTGGCCTCAAAGAACTTACAGAACAATCGGGCGCAGTGGCTCAAGCCTGTAATCCACCCATGAGGACAGCGAGCTGTGGCCTCAAAGAACTTACAGAACAATTGGGCACAGTGGCTCAAGCCTGTAATCCCAGCACTTTGAGAAGCCGAGGCAAGAGGATTGCCTGAGCCCAGGGGTTCGAGACCAGCTAGGGCAACTTGGTGAGCCCTCATCTCTACAATAAATCAAAAATATTATCTGGGCATGGTGGTGCACGCCTGTAGCTCCAGCTACTTGGAAGGCTGAGGTGGAAGGATCACCTGAGCCCAGCAGGTCAAGGCTGTGGTGGCTGTGAGTGTGCCACTGCACTCCAGCACTCCAGTATCCAGCCTGGGCAACAGAGTGAGACTCCAACTTAAAAAAAAAAAAAGAACTTACAGAACAGGTCATAGGAGCTGTTTTTTGTGCCTGGCTGCTAATGAATGTAGAACAAACGTGTATGGCAGGGCATAATCTGAAATCTGTTTTCTTTATACCCTGGGAGTGAGGCTGAGAAGGAGGCAAATCCTCACCCTATCAAACTTCTCTGGCAGGCATCGCATCATTCCCAACCACAAAGAACTCAGAAGGCCAGGCACAGTGGCTCACACTTCTAATCCCAGCACTTTGGGAGGCAGAGACGGGAGGACTGGCATTGAATTGACATGAGCCCAGGAGTTTGAGACCCACCTGGGCAACATAGCAAGACCTCATTTCTATCGAAAAAGAAAGAAAGAAAAAGTAAGGAAAGAAAGAAGGAACTAAAAGTTGAGCATGGTCAGCTTAAGTCAGTTTGCAACACCTTGCTGCCTCCCCAGAGCACTTCCAGGGAGCAGTGCAAGGGCCCCACCTGCCTCAGGAATCCCCAATCTCTGTGACCGCCTCATTCTTAGAGAATTCCCTGCCCTAGCTACTGCCTCTATTCCCATCGCACCAACCCAAGGCCCTGACTCTTTTATATCCTCTACCTAGCCCCCCCACCACGCCCCGAGTCTTTTACCCGAGCACAACTTCCTTGTGAAACTTAAGCTTTTAGAGAATGAAGCCAGAAAAAGGGTTATCTCCAAGCAGTTTGGGTTCTCAGGCTTCTCCAGGGATCAAGGCACCCGAGACGTGGACTGACCTGCTTGGAAAGTGCTAGCTGCTTTGGGTGTATGGACTGCCCAGACAGGCTGTGCTGGATGTTCTGTTTGGCCCTCTGGATCCACTCTCCACCCTTCTCCACCCTGCTTTGTGCCCTGGGAGACTGGCTCATCTGAAGGGCATCACCCAGGTTTCCTTGCCATCTAACTTGCAGCTAGGTTTACTCAAGGGGAGGCACTAGGCTGAGAGGATGAGAGAAGGAAGTTGGGTCTCTATTTCTCTGCTCTCGGCTGGATGCAGTGGCTC
Source organism: Tarsius wallacei (assembly GCA_963574415.1). Taxonomy (NCBI): domain Eukaryota; kingdom Metazoa; phylum Chordata; class Mammalia; order Primates; family Tarsiidae; genus Tarsius; species Tarsius wallacei. The sequence continues at coordinate 1,110 of CAUYQG010275306.1, read as the reverse complement.
ATACCTGTAATCCCAGCACTTTGAGAGACTGAGGTGGGAGGATTGCTTGAACACAGGAGTTTGAGGTCAGCCTGGGAAACATAGCGAGACCTCATCTCTACAAAAAATAAAAAAATTAGCTGGGCATGGTAACATGCATCTGTAGCCCCAGCAACTGGGGAAGCTGAGGAGGAAGGATCTCCTGAGCCCAGGAGGTTGAGGCTGCAGTGAGCTAGGATCATGCCACTGCACTCCAATCTGGGCAGCAGAGTAAGATCTTGACTCATAAAAATAACATATTTCTCTGCTCTCTCCTTGCAGGGCTCATCAGAGGTCACAGCTGCCACCAGGCAGCCCTTTCGTACTGCTACAGCTCTGTTATGGGCTGAATTGTGTCTCCTAAATAAGATATGTTGGTGGAATCCTAACCCCTAGTACTCAGAATGTGTCTTTAGTTAGAGGCAAGAGGTAATCAAGTTAAAATAAGGTCATCAGGATGAGCCTCAATCCAGTATAACCAGTGCCCTTATATTTTAAAGGGACATTTAGTAGTTCAAGGCTAATCTGAGCAACATGGCAAGACCTCATCTCTACAAAAAATAAACAAATTAGCTGGGCATGGTGGAACATGTAGTCTCAGCTACTCAAGGAGACTTGTGGCCAGGAGGGAGTCTCTTCATGTCCTCTTTCCTGTGTGCATGTCTTTCATTGTGTCAAGGTGCTGGCAAGGAGACAGTCCTAAAACAGATTCTCTTTCAGAAGGAGCCAACCCTGCCAGCACCTTGATTTCAGACTTCTAGCCTGTGAGACAATCCATTTCTGTTGCTTAAGACACCCTGCTTGTGGTACTGTGTTATGGCAGCTTGAGGAAACTAATATAGCCTCTCACTAGGTTCTGGTAACACCTTCCTTTTTTTCCTTTTAGGCCTAGGGGTGGTAAAAGTTCCAGCTGTTGACCATCCTTGTTAGTTTCCCTTAGCCCTATCCACCCCTCCATCCCTTCATTAAATTCTTTTCAATTAGCCTTTTATTATTTTTCATTTTTATTTTTTGTGAGTCGGGGTCTCACTTTGCCACGTAGCCTGGAGTGCAGTGACACGATCATGACTCCCCGCAGCCTCGACCTTCTGG
>CAUYQG010275298.1:0-12851 GCA_963574415.1 Tarsius wallacei | reverse complement strand
TTTTTTGATTTATTGTAGAGATGAGGTCTTGCCAAGTTGTCCAGGCGGGTCTCGAACCTGCGGGCTCAGGCAATCCACTCACCAGGCCTCCCAAAGCGCTGGGATTACAGGCTGAGCCATTGAGCCCGGCCAGTAATATCTTAATGACAGCAAATCAGTATGGCTTGTGAGGGCAAAGAAGAAAGTTATGATTCCAGGATTTAAATGGTTTCATTCTAACAGAGGAAGCAATTTTTTAAAAAATGTGTGAGATATGTAAAGAGAACTAAAACCAAAAGCTAGGGACAAATTGGGCTATTAATAAATACCTGTGTCAGGAACAGTAATTGTACCTTACGGCATATACAAGTAATATAATTGATGCAAAAGTGACCATTCCCAAAAGTACAGAGCTTAGTTAAGATGCTTCTTTTCTGAAGTGTTGTGTTTGCTAACTTGTGAGTATATTGATGCCTTGGTCCAGTCCGTGGCATTTGTATAAAACCACTCTGTTTTAGAAACTTGCTGTCATTAGAAACAGGACTTGTACTTCTAAAGACAAGCAGTTAATTTGTATCTGACCTGAAGCCTTTCTCTTCAGAAATTACACAGTCTTGTCTTTTGCTTGTGTTTCACAGTGCTAAATTTCAATAGTTGTCTCTTTTTTTGTTGTTTTATTTCTTTATTCAGTTCAGTAGAATTCATTAATTTGTGGTTATTGCTTGCTAGCAAGTATTTGAAAATCACTAATTCACTTTTCACCCTCATCCATTGAGAGGCCGCCTTGAGAGCTTCGTGGGATTGGCCGTCAACTACCGTGGTCTAGTCCTTTCTTGCCTTTGTGATTTAGATTTATGTAGCTGAAACTTGCTGATGTGTTCCTAGATATTCCACAGTTTTCCCAGTTCCCTAAATTTGGGGGCACTTGATTATTTCAGCTTTACTTACTTTTTTCTATCCTATTAGTCACCAAACACATCAGCAAATATCTATTAATAGTAGGAAGAGAGTCACATCAACAAGAGTTTTGGCTACATAAGTCTAAATCACAAAAGTGAGAAAGGACTAGACCACAGAAGTAGACAGACAGCCAATCCCACGTAGCTCTCAGGGTGGCTTCTCGATGGATGAGGGTGAAAAGTGAATTAGTGATTTTCTTTTTTTTTTTTTTTGAGTTGGAGTCTCACTCTGTTGCCCAGACTGGAGTACAGTGGTCGCTCCCGGCCACCGCAGCCTCGACCTGCTGGGCTCCGGCGATCCTTCCGCCTCAGCCTTCCAAGTAGCTGGAACTACAGGTGCGCGCTACCATGCTTGGCTAATTTTTGATTTATTGTGGAGATGAGGTCTCGCCAAGTTGCCCAGGGGTGTCTCGAACCCGTGGGCTCAGGCAATTCACTCACCTCAGCCTCCCAAAGCGTGGGATTTTAGGCTGAGCCACCAAGCCCGGCTGAATTAGTGATTTTCAAGAATTTGTTTCCTTTTTTCTGTTCCCACTGCCTACCCGATTATTTCCAGTAGATTCTATATCTTTTAGCATCTCTCCTGCAGCCATATAAACAGCCCGTTGGCCTCCATGGTCTTTCCCAAGGCCGTTCTCCACTTCAGCACCAGGTGGCCTGTCTGGCCTCACATTCCAGTGCTTACTTCAGTACTTCTGCATTGGTATGCTCATAAGCTAGCAACATAAAACCAGTAAAGAAACATTTTCACTGAGCTCTAGACTTCTGGGAGTGGTCACCTAATGCAGCAAACCCTTCTCTGGTTCTGGTGTCTCCTTCAGCACTTCCAGGAGCCTTCTGAGCATTTCAGAAGCCATGTGGGGAGGACTCTGGTGTTTCACCGTGGTCAGCCAGCCCTCCTTTGCTTTTTTTCTTCTGGGAAGAAGATTCACCTGCTGAATAGATCTCAGATTTGATGCTGTTCCCACCAAGTGGCCTTCCCTGACCGTCTGGTTTAGCACCGTCTCCTCTGGCTCCTTCTGTCAGTATCCTTCCTCTGTTACCTTCACACAAAGGACCTTCATCACAACTTGTCATGCTACATGTGCATGTTTACATGTGAGAGCACACACATACACGCTCTTTATCCTCTCCATTGGATTCTAACCTTTCCAAGGGTACACGGATCTGTTTTACTTATACTTTATAGTGTTTAGATTAATTTTGAAGTAATTATCTTGGAAATGTTTTTATTTTGCTTTTATTTTTGAAAGATATTTGTATTGAACATAGAACTCTAGGTGAGTAGTTTTATGCTTTAAGCTTTTCAGTGATGCCGTTCCAACTTCTACCTTCCACATTTTCCTGCTCTTAAGAAATAAAGTACTTACTGCTGGTTTTCAGCAGTTTGATGATGATGGTGTGCCTTGGCTTATGTGTGTGTGTGTGTGTGCATGCATGCTTGTTTGTGCTTGATGCCTTTGGATCTATGGGCTTCTAGTCAGTCAATTTTAGAAACATTTTGGTCATTAATTCTCCAAATGACACTTTCTGTTCACTCCTTCTGAGATTCCAGTTCCACATATATGAGACCCTCTGATGTTCCATAGGTCACTGAGGCTAGGCTTATGCTTGTTTGTCTGCTTCATTATGTTTAGCTGTCTGTGTTTCACTATAGAAAGTTTCTGTATTCATTTCTCTAAGTTTACTTGTCTTTTATTCTGCAGAGTCTAACCTTGTCTTGGCTCTACTTGGTGAATTTATTGTTTTACATATTGTATTTTTCTCTGCCTGTTTTATTTGAGTCGTTTTATATCTTCTATTTTTTATTGTGTTTATTTTCTCCTTTAAATCTTTGAACTCATTTATAAGTGCTTTTTAGAGAACTTCTCTGCTAATTCTGTCCTCTCTGTCATTTCTAGGTCTACTCTGTTGACTGATTTTATGGGTTACATTTTCCTACTTCTTGACACATCTAATCCTTATTTTTTTTTAAGTTGGTATCTCTGTCGCCCAGGCTAGAGTGCAGTGGCATGATCACAGCTCACCATAGTCTCAACCCCCTGGGCTCAGGGTATCCTTCTGCTTACCTTCCTGAGTAGCTGGGACTACAAGCATGCGCCACCACATCTGGCTAATTTTTAAATTTTTTTGTAGGGACAAAGTCTTGCTGTGTTGCACAGGCTACCTAATAATTTTTTATTGGATGCTGGACATTGTGCACTTGCTATTGTTGAGTGCTGGATTTTGTTACATACTTTTAAAGCGAGTTGCCTTTTGTTTTGGAAGGGAGTTGCTTGCAGATCACCTTGACCTTTTGAAGCTTATTTTAGAGTATGATTATGGAGCCTTTGAAGCTACTTGAAGGAGTAGTCTGGAGCCCCATTAGGAGGCATGACCTGGAGTATCTCCAGATACCCTGGGTTTGCAGTAGGGACACCCACCTGGGTTGTGAGACTTTTCTGCACCACACTCCTGAAAGTGCAGAACATTGGGATGAAAGCATGCTCTCATTGTTTGTCTCCCACCTGTCAGGAGTCACAGTCCTCCTGTCATCCTATGTCCGAAAACCTTGATGTTGTATGTTGTATAGTGTTGTGATTATTTATGGCAGGAGATTAAGTCAATTCCAGTTACCCTATCAGAGTTGAAAGCAGACATCTAGAATGAACATTTTTTTTTTGTAATAGACTTTTAATTTTGTAACACTTTTAGATTTATAGAAAAGTCAAGGATAATACAAAGAGTATACCCTGCACCCAGTTTGTACTACTGTTACTATTTTTATTCTTGTGGAACATCACTCACAACTAATAAGCCAGTATTGATACACAGAAGCTCGTGCTTTGTTTGGATTCCCTTCCATCCTTTCTCTGTCACCCTTTTTCTGTTCCAGGATCCAACACGTTGTTCTGCATTGCTGCCGTGTCTCCTTAGGTTCCTCTAGACTGGGACTGTTTCCCATATGCCCCTTGTTTGTAATGACCTTGAGAGTGTTGAGGAGAATTGGTGGGGTGTTTTGTAGACTACACTTCATTTGGATTTGTCTGTTTTTTTTTTTCATGGTTCAACTGGGCTTACAGGTTTCAGGAAGAATACAGGTCATGTGCCATCTCGCCACACCCTGTCAGGAGTGTGTTCTGTGAGCACACTTCCCACTGATGATGCTAGCCTTGATCTCCTGAGATAGTATCTCACTTATCCATAATACATTTACCCATGTCTCCTTGCTTTGTATTTCCCCAGCAGCAAGCTGAGATACCACAGAAGCATGTCACCAACCCGGGAAGCTTGTTAGAGACTCGGTGCCTGGTTTTATTAGGCCTATCATGTACGCACCGCTCCCCCCCTCCTCCCTTCCCGACCTGGCACACACGCAAAATTTAGACTTCCAGGAGGAAAGCAGGTGTTCAGCGTAAATCACATTATTTGTACAGTTCAGACACAATGAGCCGCTCTTATCAGTTCTGGGAGTGGTGGGTCCCTCCCCAGACCTCATTTCTCAGATGTCAGCCAAGGGCCAACCTTTTCAAAGGATGGCAGTCAGGCCTGCTAGGTTGATTCTGTCCTGTGCAGTGGAAGATTGACTTTTCTCCCCTGTTTATTACTTATGCAGTCACTTATTTATATCAATATGGACTCATGGGTATTTTTTTTAACTTAGTATTCTGAAATTATGTTGTTGGTTTTGTTACTCAAATGGTTACAGCTGTGGCCACAGAGAGCTCTTTTGGTTGGTCCCGGTATCCAACTTGCCACCTTATTTTAGTATTTGTGCCCTTCTCTATTTTCTGACACTCCAAGTTGCTCTGGGCTTCTCGTGTATATTTCCTGCCCAGCCCTAGAACGAGCCATTTCTCCAAGAGCCCTGCTTCCTTTTGTAATGAAGTTTAAAACGTGAAGACATTCATTGCAGAAAATTTGGAAACTGTAGAAAGAAGTAAGTAGAAGTAAGAACATTAAGAAGTGAATGTTAGTCAGTGATAGAAATGGCCGCTATTAACCTTTTGTTGGGGTATTTAGTAAGGTTTCAAAGCAAAATATGAAGTGATTTGCACAACTTTTTTTCTTGCTGGTATTTTCTGTGCGGCGGTAATTACATAATCAACCAGAGAGCATCTTTCCTTCTACCTCAAACCTTTCTATCTTTTTTATAAACTCCAAAAAAGACAGGACTCTTTGCAGGGGCCGAACTCTGTGGGCTGTAGAAAGTCCTACAAGTGCTCGGGTATTTGACATTTGTGCAGAAAAACTTGCCAGTTTCTGTTTTTTCCATATATGGTAGTTTTGGATGCCAGTTTAATAGTTTTTGAGATTATTTGAAAAGCTGTTAATATAAGGAAAAATCCATATATTTGTACTTTTTTCCCCTAAGAATGAGTTAGTAATCAAATGACTCTATTTTCTTTTAGGTAGCTAGGGCATTAAATCCCAATGATTGTGTGATATTTCCAGTTAAACCCAAACTGCATTATATATCAAGGAACATTTTGTTCAGATCACATATCTAGATCACAGTATTCTGTGGGATTTATTGAAAATTTTTCCCGGTACACATTGTCTTGGTATACTGAAAAGCACCTCTGTTACTCTCTACCCAAAAATAAAGCAAGTAATGAATTCCAACAATCTTTCAAATGCCAGTTAAAAGAGCATAGAATTAAATGTAAGTTGATTAAAAGAAGATTAAAAGGCTCTTTCTTTCTACTTTGTAACTCCTTGAGGACAAGAGAATGGCCATGATCATTTTTCGTGTCCATTCAGGAGGACCTGATTCAATAAAGGCTGATAATATTGAAATTGGAGTTTCTTAAAAATTGTTTAAAACTGATCATTTTTAAAAGCATTCTTTAATATGTTGTAATCTACAAGCTGGGGAGGAGTAGAGTTGAAGGAAATGGTCCAAATTAGATTTTTTCTGTGTCTCCAAGGATATGTCATCGAGAAATGATTTCTTTGGCTCTTTTTATGATGACGAGACCAACATGTGTGTATATATGTGCATGTATGTATGTATGTATATATATGATGCAACTTGGAGAATTCTGAGTTTATAAAAAGAATCAAACAGAAAAAACTAGCATGTCTGATCTTTTTTGAGTCAGGGTCTCACTCTGTTACCCAGGTTTGAGTGCGGCACTATCATGGCTCACTGCAGCCTCAGCCTCCTGGGCTCAGGCAGGCCTTCCACTTTACCTCCTGAGTAGATGGGACTACAGATGCACACCAATATGCCTGACTGATATTTTTTTTTTTTTTGTAGAGATGGGGTCTTGCTATGTTGCCCAGACTGGTCTCGAACTCGGACTCAAACAATCCTCTTGCCTTGGCCTCCCAAAGTGCTAGGACTACAGGTGTGAGCCATTGCTCCTAGCCTTGGTCTTTTGACAATATTGCAATAAGTTCCAGGCTGTGGTTTGGTTTCTATGATTAATTGGCAGGTTAAGCATAGAGAACTCAAAGATTGATAGCAGTGTCATTCTTTGTATGATCTAAAAACAGGATCAGTAATTGAGGGTTGGAGCGAGCACTTAGAATATAGTGGGACTCTTCTACCATCTTCGGAAAGGATGGTTGACTGCACATGTAGTTTTCTTAGTTAATACTTCAGTGATTTGGATGATTAAAGCTAGGAAGAGTCAGAAAGAGAGTACTTATTCCATTAACCCTTGCTGTGATGTTTGTGATTAATAGTTGAAATTATGCCATTTATTTTATTATTTGCATTGCAGAATTGAGTTAGAAAACCGGACTCTGCCCACTTGGGCCTGTAAAGTTAGTCTGCCTACAAATGGGAGTTCTATGCTCACCTGCATTGCATTTACAGTGGAGTCCTGGCATGCAATGGAACTTCCAGAACAAGCCTTGAAATTAATTGTATGCATTTGTGTCCCAAAGAAACTATCAATTTACTTTGGATGTATATAAAATAGACTGATTAAATAGAACAGAAACTTCAGGAGTTGATTTATTCTTAGAGACCCATGTAGACACAACTTAAACAGAATAAAATTCATTTTTCTTAAAGGTTGTGAGAAAATCACCTATTATTTAACCCCTTTCTCTCCTCAAGTGATTATGCTTTATATTCTGTATGATAATTAGTTAGTTTTGCTTGTTACAGTTTATAAAGATTTACTAGGAATGAACCTTGGTTACTTTTATGGAACATTATCACCAAATAGTATTAAGTGAGGGATTTTTAGGATTTGTGTGAGATTTACAGGCTTAGCTCAATAGAGGTAGAAAGAATACAGCGAGATACCTGGGCCTATGCCTACTAAGTTATCTACTGGGGATACAGTTCAGCTCTGGGCCTTGGCATTTGACAGTGTGATTTGTTTGGGTCTGGCTTGGCATATTTCCTGCATCTGTTAATAGCTGGTTGATAACAATCAGTTTGGGGAACTCTTTAATTGGAAGGAAAAGTTAAACTGGGTTCTGTGAACCTCGGAGCCTGGTGCATGTTGGCATCCATTATTGATGTGCAGGGGTGGGGGGCACTGTCGTGGGGGTGTCTTGAACCATGGAATGCCCTTTGTTTATCCACCTTCTGATGACATTGTTTTCCCATTGTATCAGGAGAACCTGGGGTCTAAACTAGCCTGAGACATCAGATCAAAACGTACCCAAACAGCAGTGTCATGGTGTCAGGGTCCTTTATAGCCTTTGCATCCCTGCTAGAATTTGCTTTTTTGGTTTGTTCAGATTTCTTGGCCACTCTGAAAAAATACAGCTTTCAGTGACCCCCTCTTCCAAAAATGTAATACTGCCCCGGACTCTATCTTAATGAATACCCCTTAGTGTTTGACTGCTGTGAATTGAAGGATGTTATTTTAGTTTCTAATACAGTGCCTAGCCATTTGATTGAGAATCCATTTATTCAGTTATGCTGTGATCACTGCATTTCCTCATTCTTTTTGGTACTTAAAGGATACAGTATTGTAGATAGTACAGTGTATTGCCACAGATGGGGGGAAAAAAACTCTAAACATTTTTCCACTGACCTTCAAAGGCCTGTGAAGTAATATGAAGTCAAGACATTTTTCTTCTGATACAGACATAAAATATTATTTGTTCATTTGGCTTGTGAATTTTTTCTACTGTTTTGAAGAACAGTTAGGCTTTTCACAATGTCTGTTTTGAGTTTAAAACAGTTTCTATAGAATAAAGAGTTACTAATGGGTGTTATTTTATTTGACTGCAGGATTTCTTGGCTATTCCTCATTGAAAATTTGATGATGAGATTTTCCAGGGGAATTATGTGCTATATTAAGATCAGGAGACCCTATGTTTTAAAATAATCCCGTTATTATCATAGTGTTATCTCTTTTGAATGAGTTGCATGTGACAGAGGAAACTTTGTCCTGAGCTGAGCAGTTTTAGAGATTGGTGGAGGCTGACAGAGTGCCTATGACATCACCTTTTCATTCCATTAGCCAGCGTAGTGAGATGGGGACTCTGCCTCGTCACAGGCGTGCTGGGAAAGCTGCTATCACCTGCTGGGGGGAGGCGGGGGGAGGGGGGGTAGGAGGGAGAGAATTACCCCTAACTCACCAAGAGGAGACTGCTGCTGGAGCAGGTTAAGCACTGATTTTTTTTGAGGGGGGAGGATTAGCTATTAAAGGAAAAAAATGTAAAGGTCTTATGCTGGATCCTAATTTATTACTTTTTAAAGATGTCTACAGCCCTTAACTAGTGAGAAAAGTTGGCAGCCAGGGCAGGCCTCCACCCTTGTACACACCCCAGCGATTGTGATGACCCAGCCAGAGATGCTGCTCCCCCAAGCCCGTAACAGGAGCAGGAGCAGGGAAGAGCATCCTGGCTGTGTGTATGTCTGTAGGGGGAAAGGTGAGGGCGTCCTTCTGGGCACTTGGAATAAGCTTGCAAGACTCGATTCAGCCGGCAGTTCATCTGCATTCAGCAGCCTCCCGCTACGCCGTGCGTCACTGAGAGCCTGCATGGGGATAAAGCCAGGGCCCCATGGGCCAGGACTCCGCTGCCCAGAGGAGGGGGCACGCGGCTTGGAGGGAACACGTACCCGTTGTTGCTGCTGCCGCCGCCGCCGCCACCACCACTGCTGCTGCGATTGCAGCCGGAGACACTATGTTGAGTCTACAGGATTCTGTGTTTTTTGAAAAGAGCATAAAGTCCTTGCTCAAGTCCTGGGGCAGCAGCTGTAAGTACACGTTCCCGAAGGAAGGAAACACCGAGGTCTCATCATTGCTTTCCTTGCATGCTTCTGCTTGAGACCAACCCAGACAGGAGCAGAGCTGTGGGAAGCAGCATGGAGTATGCTTTCCTGAATGTGATCAGGAAGACGGATGGCAAGTCCCGCTGTGCTCATACCAGCAGTCGGGGCAGTCGTAGTATTGCCGTTAAGTGTTCTTTGACTGAAATTGACCAACCTGGGTTTTCTTGTGAATTTGTGTTATTCTGGCGAAGTTTCTCCTAACTGATCTTAAGTGAGGGGAAAAGAAGATGACAAACAGACTCTTGTCTCTGCAGTTATCAGATACCAGCAATTCCACAGCTCTGTTAGTACAAGCAGCATTAGCTATCTTAGGGCACCAGACAGCTTAAGATAATGATAATGACTTTCCCCCATGCTTCTAGTTGAAGTTATAATGGGTAATTTTCAGATGTAGTAAATGTTCTGATAAAGAACATTCAGGATGATATACTCAATTCCAAAGTTCGGTTAACTCAGTAAAACTGACGCCATTGAGCGGCTGTTCTGCTCATAACTCCCGTCCTAACATATGGATTTGGCAGAGATGTTGATGTTGTTCAGTATTTCGATGAGACTTTTTCTCCCAAGATCTCCAGACACACTTAACATAGTCTATTTATCTTTTTGCCAATATTGTCATAATATGATATCAAACTCATGAATTAAGCAAACACAGATTCTGTTACCATGTTTATTTGCCCAAGAAGATTGAAGTATAGAAAAATGGTGACTTTTCCAAGGTCACATGGTGGCAAAGAGCTGGACGTGGAACCCAGCTGTTCTCACCCCCCAGCTGTGCTGCCGCTGCCTGTGCAAGCTAATGAATAAACCATGAGAAGCTGCGTGTAGATCTCTTCCAGGTTAATGCTTTGCCAAAGTATTTATTTTGTGTAGTTCTGTTTGGTAAGCAAATAACAGAAGAAATGTTGACGTGAGGAAAAGCCCTCTTAAGATAAACCTTTCTGAATACACTCGTAGTTTGAGGAGGTTTGTATTATGCTAATGTGCTGCGTTTACAGCCCCTGTGTTTCTTTTATTTTCGATCCATAAGTAATTCTTCCATATGGAGATATTGTTGTGCCAGATGGCAGAAAATCATCTTAGTTCTAGGACAATTTCTCAGTGAGTAGACATAGTTAAAATGTTGGGAGAACTGTAATTACTGATCACATTAAGTCCTTCTACCTTTGAAAAGGGAGACAGCAATATAGATATATTTTTGCTCAAATAAACTGGACCATTGTTTCTCCTCTCCTCTTCTCCTTCCTCTTTCCATCCTCATCATGTACTTTTCAAAAAATAGTAAGACAGCTTTGCAGTGAGAATAAAGCTATAATTAACAGGTTCTTACAGAAGAACAGTATATTATATCCCAGCAACTTGTCTTATAACAACTTAGTGTGGACTGGGTGCAGTGACTCACTCCTGTAATCCTAGCACTTTGGGAGGCTGAGGCCGGAGGATCGCTTGAGGCCAAGAATTTGAGAACAGCCTGGACTATATAGCGAGGCACCATCTCCACACACACAAATAATAACCCAAAACAAAAAACATATCCAAAACTTGTGTGTTTAGGTACTTGTGAATTATGTAGTATCTTGTGCGACCATTTAACACTTGTATGTGTCACTGCCTGAAACCTGTGACATCTACAGCCATATCTCATTTAATCCTGCTCCCTGCATCCAAGAGTGAACCAAAGCCAGATGTTTATGAAGCCTTTGTTATTAGGGTTAGTACCACAGCGATTCAGTCTGCGGGTGTCCCATTGCCCTTGAGCGTTCATAGTGCAGATCCCCTTGAAGGGGTGTTCGTGGTTTTGGAGCGATAGGTTAATACTGAAAAGAAATTGCTACTGTTCAGTGAGGTCCTTACCTCATCTGCCCAGGCCCAGGGAAGTGGGAGAAGGTTTTTATTTCACCAGCATCTGTGGATGACATTTTTTCTTCCCTTATTTTGACTGTATTGAGAGGGTGGGGGGATTAATTTAACTGGTTAGAAACCAGAAAGGACCAGGAATGTGCTGTCTCTTCCTAGTGGTGTTTCGTCACCCCAGTACTTGAAGTCAGCCTGTGCTATGAAGTACAGACTGTGCAGTGGTGACTGGAGGTATGAGTTGCGATCCTTGTTCTCAGGAAGATTGGCAAGAGAAAGTATCCATGAAAAAGCACCATAAGGAAGCTCCATGCAGGATGCCGCATAGGCCCGGGCAGACTGCATAGCCATACACCGAGTGCTGGGAGTGCAGGACAGAGTTAAGCTGAGCTCCAGGTCAGTGGAGGCCTCGAGGGAAAAGGTTCTTCTGAGTTTTGTTTTGAGTAATGGGGTGTTCCCAGGTGGCAGGTCATGCTGGTGTCCCTGAGACGGAAACCAGGGGACAGTCAGCTCTCTGCTCTCACCCCAACCCCTTGTTGTGACTGGCAAGAACTTGCCATTCTCCTTCTGCTTCCCTGTCCCTTTTCCTCCCCTGGTTTGTCGCCACAACATCTGCTTGGCTTGGGCCTCTCCACGATCACCTGGGTTGTCGCCGGGGCTCCCTTTTCCTTCCTATTGACGTCTATCATGTGGCTGCAAGGGGCTCCTTTAGTTTATGTATGTAAGTAAGTAAGTAAAGAAGTAAGTAAAGTTAGGAATCTCACTCTGTCACCAGGCTGGGGTACAGCTCACTGCAGCATTGACCTCCTGGGCTCAGGTGACACTCCTGCCTCAGCTTCCTGAGTAGCTGGGACTACAGGCACACACCACCACACCTAGCTAATTTTTTTTTTTGTAGAGATGGGGATGTTACTGTGTTGCCTAAGCTAGTCTCAAACTCCTGGGCTCCAGCAGTCTTCCCCCCTCGGCCTCCCAAAGTGCTGGGATTACAGGTGTGAGCTAGTGTACCTGGCCGGGGCGCTCCTTTGATTGACACCCCCTCTTCCCCTCCCCCACCCTTCCTCCATGGGCTGCCTGTCACCTGGGGGTGAAGCCTTTCCTGACTCACCTGCCCCACCCCATACCTGCCGTGTCTGTGTGCTGCTCCCTCTGCCTGGAAGCCCCCTTGCCCCTTGCCGCCTCCTCATGGTGACCCCCGTGTCTCCCAGGACCCACCTTCCTTGAGCCAGCCAGAGCCAGTACTTTCTCCGTCCTGTCCTTTACTTTCATCATTGCTACCCACTGCACTCACCATCCACCTCATCTCTGCTGCCTGAGTGGAAGCTCTTGGAGGGCACAGGCAGACGGTCTCATTCTTCTCGGATGCTTAGTGTTGAGTTAAGCTCTATGCGAGTGCTGGCAACTGGGATGACGGGGAGGGAGGCAGCTGTCTTGGTTGAGTGTCTTCATAAGAGCAAAGCTTGGTGAATGTGTGCCCCCTCATATAACTTGATCATGAATATTATTCCCCTAGTGATGTCCCCCAGGGGGACGGTACTCGAAGTAGGAACACGTGGAGTGATTCCTTAGTGATGGAAAGGAGGCAGCATTTCACAAAAATCCATTAGTGAATTTCTCAAGATGAACAGAGCTGTTAATAAATGAATAAATAATAAAAAAACAGAGGCCGGGCTCGGTGGCTCAGCCTGTAATCCCACGCCTTGGGAGGCTGAGGTGAGTGGATTGCCTGAGCCTGAGGGTTCGAGACCCGCCTGGGCAACTTGGCGAGACCTCATCTCTACAATAATAAAAAACTAGCCATGCGTGGTAGCGCGCGCCTGTAGTTC
>CAUYQG010275288.1:0-31349 GCA_963574415.1 Tarsius wallacei | reverse complement strand
TAGGGAAAGTGATATTATATAAATGAAGTAAATTTCTACAAATATCTCTGATTGTATGTTCTTCTCATTATTAGCTATAAATTAGAAACTTCTAGAAGGCACTGTGTTGTTTTTTTTTTGATATTGTATCAAACAATTTTTAAAACACGCTGATAGTGGTGCATCTATTCATTTGCTAATGTTGGATTTCAAAATTTAAATGTTTTTGTCATTTATAAAAAATTCATGTGCTACAAGTTTAGGGATATTCTTTCTAAAGAGTCTCAGAATGGAATTTTTACGTTTTCTTTTTCAAAAATAGATGACATATTTCCACTTTTATGATGTGAGAAAATTGCTGGAAAAAGTTTTTGCTGCCCTAACGTGGGCGATAACTGCAGAGGCCCACTATACCCAAGTCCAAAGAATATTCCTCCTAATATGGAATTAAACTTTACCTATGTTTTATATTTTGCTCCATGACATACATTTTTCAAGCACAGGTGTTGATGTAGGCATTGTGAGTAATTTTAGACATTTGTCCTTAGAAATTGCACATACATGGTGACTTTATGAACATCATTACTCCCCTCACACTCACACATGCACACACAGAGACATGTACAGATGCACACACCGCACAGCCCTGCTAACAAATTGCGTGTCCTTTCTCTATTTGGATGTGGTGTTTTTTCTTTGAAACTAAACTCCGTTTTCTTTTTTTATCTCTTCTGACCTAAATTTTAACTTGTCCTTTTTTCCCCTTTTCTTTTCCTTAAAAATAAACTCAAGTTAAATGCCTACCTACATCAGAGATGAAAGAGGAAGCATTACTCTTAATATTTCAAACTATGGTTTGGGGCACAGATCTTAATTCTGATGAAAAGTTAAATAAAATTCCCTAAGGTCCTGGTATATGCAGTACATCCTGCATTAAGCTATGAAGTCTATAAGGATTTAAAATACATACCACCAAGAGTGGTACAATTTCATTGGTTAAATTAGGCACAAACTTATAGACTATTTTATAACAGCAATTATTTCATAAGCAGCATACATCAACAATGTATCAGATTGGTTCTATTAGCAAATTTTGGAAAAATAGCAAAAGAATTGCACAGGCAATTATTGCATTAGGATTGCAGAAATGAAAGACAGATAAGTTTTAAATTGCATTATGTTGCCTGAATTCTAGTGTTTTAAGACATTTTCTAGTCTTTTTATGAAATGAGCTCTTGCTTTGTTTCCTTGAACTGATATCAATATTGTTTAAAAGATTCAGTTTATAATTGATCTCAGAGAAAACTATCATTCACAATCTTATTTAAAATATAATTGGTTTTGATTGCTTCATGCTTGCTTTTACTTCCCAGATGGTTTGCATATTCATGCATTGCATTTCTTGTCATATTTCTACATTTTAGATCTGGAATTGTCCTCTTTTAATTGTAACTCCATAGTGCTTCAAACACTCTAAATATTCAAGGAATGCTTTATCAAATAAATAATATTGATAAATATAAAGATAAGCAATAACTATGTATATAAACACTGTGAAATTATTGTTTTCTACTGTAATAATTTATTAACTTTAATTAAATTGCATTTTATCCCAGTCTACTTGGTTGAAGAGATTTAAATACACTGAACCTAACCTTTTTACTATTATGGCTATTACTACAAACACGCAGAGAACACACATACATACACAAAAGTAGGAGGTTTTACATCCATCATTGATTGTTCAAAAGTATCTAATAAAACGTAGATCGAATAATTATGATTAGATATGCAATGTTAGTTACACAGAAAAATACTAGAGCATATAAAATAATATAATAGGTATAAAATCCCATCTGTGTGTGCCCCACAGGAGCTAGAAGATAAACTCATATAAAATAATTAGACATGATAATATCAAATTTCACCAATAAAAATATTTTAGGATATATTGTCAACATAAATGACTCTCAAAGAGGTAAATTGATATCATCAAGGTATTGGAAGTGTGAAATGAATCAGCTGTCAGTGATACTACTCACAGCATATCAATCTAAAAGGTAAAATAATCTGAGTCATTTTGGGAGAATATTGCTAAAACAGTCTTGTGAGATGAAATCTTTAAATAGAAAAATATTGCATTAGTCAGTACACTCTTTTGTGGTACTTCAAGGCCATTATTTACTTCATTAAGTTCCTAAATGTTGGGTCTGTCTCTTGAGGGAAGTTTAGATGGTTTCCCTTTGTTTTACTAATGAGAGTTGAGGTGTCGCAGTCTGGTCCTCACAGGTGTATTTACTTACCAGGGTGGTATACTTCGCTGAGCCCAATTTCCCTTTCCAACAGCAAAGTGGTCAATTATACAAAGGTTACTTAAGCATGGCAAAGATAATCTTGCCATTTCCGTTTGCTTTATGTCTCTCCTCCAAAAATACAACTAACATTCAGTAGAATTATCTGAAACAAAGGTGTCTAAACTCCCAGAAGAAGGTATGGGAATACTTTCCTGCATCATGATGATGCTACCTAGGTGTTTTTCAAGAGAAAAATAAAAGGTTTGCTCAGATCTTCATGGTGAGCTTGCTAAGGTGTCTGCACCTTAATCTTTGTTAACTCTCCTAAATCAATTGGTAGCCACATAAAAGGAATTCAGTTGCACCTAAGGACAGAATGACTCTCAAAATATGTTATATATATTTTTGGAAACTTGAGGTATCTTCAGTATTTTGATGCAAAACATGTTATATGTCCAATTTATTAGATCAGTAACACAGTACATGTAGTTAATTCAAGACATCACAACTCAGTGTAGTGGAGGAAATCGAATTCATCAATTGGTTGTTTCACCTGGATTGGTCAAGCTATTTAAAACAGTTTTCATATTGACACCAGAAAACAAAAACAAAAATCTGCAGTTGTTGCATTGTAATCATCAACCTGTGTCTGGAATGGAGACAACTCCAGTGGATAAAGCATATTTCCATCTTTGCTTGCCATACACACCCATGATCTTTTCATATATTCATTTTTGCGTTTCTCTTGTTTCACTCTGTCGCGCAGACTGGAGTGCAGTGGCCGCTCCCGGCCACTGCAGCCTCGACCTGCTGGGCTCCGGCGATCCTTCCGCCTCAGCCTTCCAAGTAGCTGGAACTACAGGTGCGCGCTACCACGCCTGGCTCATTTTTGATTTATTGTAGAGATGAGGTCTTGATCCTCTCCTTTTTCAAGACCCATCTGTTCTCCCACAATCTGCAATTCTTTGGCAGGGGAGCATGCTCAACTATGTTTTCAGCAGGTTTTCCATATCCTTTCTGTAGCCTACCTTGACCTTGAGAACATCATGCCCTCTTCAACTCTTTGAATTGAGAGTGAAATTTCCTCTCTTGTGGCACAAAACCCTTTTGTATTCTTCATTATTTTCCAATGTGTCTTCAAAACCATTGCCATCATTTCTCCTGCTAATGCAAAGAAAACCACAAGCACAAATATAAAGCAATGCACAAATTTGATTTTCTTAACATTCACACCCCTACAACTTTGCGGACACCACTGGGTCTTGCACTACCTACCTTTGTTTGAGCTGACATCAGTGGCCACATTGGCAATCAACCCATCCATAACCAAGCCTCAGTTTCTTGACTTCTCGACCACTTCATTCTTTGCATATGTAGGAGCCTTTCTAGCTTCAGACAGAATGCCTCCTTTTCAGCGATGGAGCATTCACGTTAAACAAAAGATGTCCTGTATTTTGCCTTATTTCTAAATATTTATTTTCTATTTTCTGTTCCTTCCATATGTTCTGTCTTGCTTTGCCTTTATCTCTTTGATATTTTTGGATTTATTTTTTTCTCTATTTTTTTTACACTAATATGTTCTAGATTGCAAGTTTTCTTTTCTTTCTTTCTTTCTTTTTTTGAGACTAGGTTTTCCTCTGTCACCCAGGCTGGAGTGCAGTGGTGCAATCATAGCTCACTGTAGCCTTGACCTCCTGGGCTTAAGCAATCCTCCTGCCTCAGGTTCCTGATTAGCTGGGACTAGAAGCACACACCATCATGACCCGCTAATTTTTCTTTCTTTTTGAAATGTGGCCTTACTATGTTGTCCTGGTTGGTCTCGAACTCCTGGCCTCCAGCAATCCTCCTACCTTGTCCTCCCAAGGTACTAGGATTACAGGTGTGAGGTGTGGGGCCCAGGTGATCATGTGTTTTCTTATAGTATTTTTTCCCTCAAATATGCTTGAAGTCTGAATTTTGATTTTACACAAAATCAAAAGGGACTTAGAAAACTTTAAGTTTTGACATTCTCATTCCAATTTATGTAAACTGTTGTCATATGCTTTTAATTAGTTGTATCTTGCTTTACTTTCATTTCCATAAGACATATTCTTTTCATTGAACAGATCCATGTTTGTTTAGCTTTAGCTACACATTTGCCACCTTCAATATTCTTCATTTTTCTTTGTGTCTCAGACCTTTAATCTGAGATTGTGTTCTTTCCTTTTGAGACTACGTCACAACATTCAAATAATACTAAAAGCCTCTTTGAGGCTTTGCCTCCATCACTGAAATAAATTCTAAGAGTATCTTTTTGACTTTGGAAAGAATCTTTGTTTTGTTTTTGCTCCTGAAGAAAACTTTGTGTATTTAAAATTCTACATTGATGCTATTGTGAGGAAATTTGACATCAGACTAATTGTTATTCCTTTGTTTTTGTTTCTTTTTTTAAAAATGTTTTCCCACTTGCAAGTTCTTTTCTTTGCCTTGGTATACTGCGGTTGTAGTCTGTGCTTTCTAGATCTGAGTCTGTTTGTATTTATTCTGTTTGGATTTTTGAGAATTTAAACTGAGAATTGGTATCTATAATCAATTCGGCTAGCTTCTTAGGTATTAACTTGAAAGATGTAGCTTCCCATTTTTCACATCTCTCCTTCTAAAGTCTTGGATAGTTACATTTTAAGCATTTTCACTTCACTTTTAATATTTCTTAACCTCACTTTTCAGTTTTCCATCCCTTTCCCTCACTATAACTTAATAATGTCTTTAAATATTTTCATGACATAATTCCCTTTCTTCTTTCTCCTCTTAGGAGCACTTCCTTGCTTTCACACTCTCTCTGGTTTTTTTTAAATACATTGAGCATAATTTTTTTATATTTTGCCTCTGATCATTTTCATACTTGGAACCTTTGCTGATTCAACTGTGTTTCATATTTCCACTGACTTTGGATCATGTCTTTTCTGTGTTGCAAGAATTGGGCCACAAACTCATATTCAATACTAATTTATCTGTCTAAATTCTTTTAAACCCACGATATAGGTGGATTCGTGATACCATTCTGCAATGCAGGAATCTAAGGATTTAAAATTATAGCTGCAGATTTAGTATTTTAGTAATGATGCTAGCACATACTTGAACAAGGCAGACAGACAAAGTGAATTTAGACTGTCAACCCTCTTGTGCATTTACTTGGGTTAGAATTTCTTTGCATTTATTTTTTAATGTTATTTTATCATGAGAATACGGGGCACATGTGAGGATTGACTACATAAGTAGGCTACATGGAGATAACGTTTGGGCTTCTGACTGGCCCTCACTCCCTTTGGTAATGAACCAAGTATGCTTTGTGTTGTCATGTGCCCCTCATCTTCTTTCCTCACTCCCTCCTCTAGCAGTGCCCAGTGACTTCCAATCCCTCTCTTGTGCTAATGTGACTAATGCTCAGGGCCCACTCATGAAAAAGAACATGCAATATTCAGATCTTTGCTTCTGTCATAGTTCACTTAGTGAGATAGTCTCAAACTCCATCCAATTTGCTGTGAAGTTTATGACATTGTTCATCTTTATGGCTGTGTAATGCTCCTCACGTATAGATATCACATTTTCTTTATTCAGTCCACTTTCAATGGGCAATAATGTTGCTTCTATGTTTTTGCTATTGTGAATAGTGTGGCAATACATAAGTGTGTGGAGGTGTCTTTTTTGTAGAATGATTTGTGTTCCTTTGGATATATTCCCAGAAGTATTGCTGGTTCGTATGGAAGGTCAATTTCTAGGTCTTTTAGGAATTGCCACACTGCTTTCCGTAGAAAAAGTTGCACTCCTACCAACAGTATAGAAGTGTTCCCTTTTCTTTGCACAGTGCCAGCATTTATTGTTTTTTGACTTATTGATGATAGCCATTTTTATGAGAGTTAAGTGATATCTCACTGTATTAATAGCTTTGATTTGCATTACTCTCATTATTAATGAGGTTGAGCATTTTTTTCATGTGTTTGTGGACTGCTTATATGTCTTCTTTTGAGAAGTGTCTGTTCATGTCCTTTGCCCACTTTTTAACAGGGTTGTTTGTTTTTTTCTTTCACTTTGTTTGAGTTCCTTGTAGATCCTGGATATTAGGCCTCTGTTAGATGCATAATTTGCAAATAATTTTTCCAATCTGTGGATTGTCTTTTTACTCTATTGATACCTTCTTTTGCTGTGCAAAAACTTTTCAGTCTGATGAGGTCCCACTTGTCTATCTTAGCTTTTATAGCATTCACTTTTAAAGACGCAGTCAAGAATTTGTTGCCTATTCCAATGTGCATAAGTGTGTTTCCTACATTTTTGCTTATAATTCTTATAGTTTGAGGTTTTATATTTAGGTCTTTGATCCATTTTTGAGTTGATTCTTTTATATGGTAATAGGCAGAGGTTCAGTTTAATTCTTCTTCATCTGGTCAGCCATTTTCCCCAGTACCATTTACTAAATGTGATCTCCTTCCCCCAGTGATTGTTATTGGTGACTTTGTTAAAAATGAGTTGATTAAGAGACTGTGTTTATTGCTTCCAGAATCTCTGTCCTGTTTCATTGGTCTATGCACCTATTCTTGTACCAATACCAGTCTGTTTTGGTTACTGTAGCCTTGTAATACAGTTTGAAGTCTGGGAGTGTGATACATTCTGTTTTGCTCCTTTTGCTGAGGATTATTTTGGCTAGTCACACTTTTTTCTGTTTCCATATAAATTTCTATATTGTTGTTTCCAGGTTTGAAAAAAATGTTGTTGGCAATTTAATGGGTATTGCACTGAATTTGTAGATTGCCTTGGGTCAGATGAATATTTTGAAAATACTGATTCTTCCAATTCATGAGCATGAAATGTTTTTCCATTTATTTGCATAATTCTTGATTTCATTGAGCAGTGTTTTGTAGCTCTTGTTTTAAATGTCTTTCACTTCTCTGGCTTGGTGTATGCCAAAGTATTTCTTGTGTGTGTGTGTGTGTGTGTGTGTGTGTGTGTGTGTCTTGTGAATTGGATTGTGATTTTTATTTGGTTCTCCACCTGCTTGTTGCTGGTATATAGATATGCAGTTATCTTTTCCACATTGATTTTATAACTCAAGACTTTACTAAAGTCACTTATCAGTATGAGGAGACTTTTGACAGACTCCCTGGGATTTATAAAGTATGGAATTGTGTTGTCTGCAAAGAGGGAGAGTTTGACTTTCTCTTTTTCTATTTGAATACTCCTGATTTCTTTCTCTTGCCTGATTGCTCTGGTTAGGATTTCCAGAATTATGTTGAACAGGAGGAGTGAGAGTGGGCATTCTTGTCTTGTTCCCGTTCTTAGGGGGAATGCTTCCAGCTTCTGCCCATTGAGCTAAATGTTGGTCGTAGGTTTATCATAGATGACTCTTACTGTTTTGAGGAATGTTCCTTCTATGCCTAGGTGCTTAAGAGTTTTTATCGAGAAAGAATGCTGGATTTTGTCAAATGGTTTTTCTGTATCTATTGAAATAATCGTGTGGTTCTTGGTTTAACATCTTTTTTCTTTTTTTTTTTGAGTTGGAGTCTCACTCTGTCACCCAGGCTGGAGTGCAGTGGCACACTCCAGGCCACTGCAGCCTCAACCTGCTGGGTTCAGGCTATCCTTCCACCTCAGCCTTCCAAGTAACCAGAACTACAGGCACATGCTACCAAGCCTAATTTTTTGCTTTATTGTAGAGACGAGGTCTCACTATGTTGCCCAGGCTGGTTTTGAACCCACAGGCTCAGGCAATACTCTTACCTCAGCCTCCCAAACTGCTGGGTTTATAGGCTTCATCCACCATGCCGACTGCTTTCACATCTTTTAATGTGCTGAATTACATTTATGGTCTTGTGAATGTTGAACCAGCCCTCCATCACAGGAATGAAGCCCACCTGATAATGGTAGATGATCCTTGAGATGTGTTGTTGGATCCAATTTGCTAAAATCTTGTTGGGAATTTTTGCATTTAAGTTCAAGCAGATTAGCTTGTAATTCTCTTTCCTTGTTGGGTGTTTGCCAGGTTTGGGTAACAGTATGATTTTTTTCCATAAAATGAGTTAGGGAGAATTCCATCATTCTTGATTGCCTAGATTACTTTCAATAAGATTTGTATCAGCGCCTCCTTGTATGTCTTGTAGAAGTCAGCTGGGGACACATCTGGTCTGGGGCTTTACTTGGCAGGGATATTTCTTATGACTGAGTCAATTTCCTGGATTGTTATTGATCTTCTTAGAGTTTCAATTTCTTCTTGTTTCAACCTTGGGAAGCTGTGTTATGCTGAAAAGTCTTCCATTTCCTTTAGGTTTTCTAGTTTATTTGCATATAGGTGTTCATAGTAATCTCTGATAATCTTTTGAATTTCTCCAGGGTCAGTTGTGACTTCGCATTTTGCATTTCTAATTGTGTTTATTTGGACTTTCTCTCTCTCTTTTTTTAGTCAATTTGGCCAAGGGTCTGTCAGTCTTATTTATCTTTTCAAAAAAAGCTTTTTGTCCTATTGATCCTTTCTATGATATTTCTGTCTTCTATATCCTGCAATTGTGATTTTTATCTTGGTGATCTGTATTCTTCTGATAAGGTTAAGATTTAGGTGCTCTCTCATTAAGTGTGATATTAGGCTGTTTACTAGTGACTTTCTGTTTTCTTGATGTGTGTGGGCAATGCTATGAGTTTTCCTCTTAACACTGTTTTCATGGTATCCCAGTGATTCTGATAAGATATGTTTTTGTTTTCATTTTTTTCCAGGATTCATTGCATTTCTATTCTGATTTCTCTGTTGACACAGAAGTTGTTTAGCAGCATATTGTTTAGTGTACATATCTTTGTGTGTTCTGGGGGGATCTTGGTGGTGGCAATATTTATTTTTATTCTACTGGGATATGACAAGATGTGTGATATTATTTTGATCCTTCGGAATTTGCTCATCCTTGATTTATGTCCAAGAATGTGATTGATCTTGAAGTATGTTACATGTACTGATGAGTAGAATGTATACTCTGTGAATGTTGGGTGGAGTGTTCTGTAGATGTCTATTAAATCCATTCGCTCGAGCATGGAGTTAAGGTTCCAGATCTCCTTGTTGGTTTTTTTGCCTCAATGATCTAGAGCTGTTAGTGAGGTATTTAGGTCTCCAACTATGATTGTGTGAGAGTCAATGTCCTCTCTTAGTTTACGTAGTAGCTGTTTTATAAAACCTGGACCTCCTGTGTTGGATATATGTTTAAGGTGAATATTTCTTGCTGGTGGATTGAGCTTTTTATCATTATGTAGTGTCCTTTTAAACTTTTGATGATTTGAAATCTACTTTGTCTGATATCAGAATAGCTACTCCTGCTTTCTTTTGTTTTCTTTTGTTTTCATTGCATTCATTGGTCTGAAAGACCATTTTTCAACTCCCATCTTTGAGGCTGTGTGTGTTCTTTGCAGTGAGACGAGTTTCCTGGAGGCAGCAGACTGTTGGATTATATTTCTTTATTCAGTTTGCTGCTTCATATCTCTTTGGTGGTGCATTTAGTCCACTCATGTACAAATTGATTATTGAATTTGAGAGTTTATTCATGCCATAGGGCTCTTAAGGAGTTGTTTTATTGCCATTTAATTTTTAATAGTGCTCTGTATGCTCTGTTAATTCTGTGGTTGCATGTACTTTTTTGATAGGTAAGACAATTTTTTTTTTCAGGGTTCACCACCTTCTTAAGCATTTCCTGAAGGGCTGGTTTGGAGCTGTCATATTATCTTAGGGATTGATGCCTAGGAAGAATTTTCATTCTCTGGCATGGATGAAGCTTAGCCTGGCAATGTAGAAAATTCTTGGCTAGAATTGCTGATCTTAAAGAATGTTAAATAATGGACTCCAGCCCCTTCTTGTAAAGTTTCTGCAGAAAAGTCTGGAGCAATTCTTAGGGGTCTTCCTTATTAGGTAGTCTGATCTTTCTTGCAGCCTTTAGGATTTTTTCTTTCATACTTACTTTATGGAGGTGGATTACTATATGTCTTGGGGTTGGTCTTCTCAAGTGATACCTTGTGAGAGTTCTCTGAAACTCTTGTACTTGAATGGTTGCTTCTCTAGAGAGATGTGGGAAGTTTTCTTGGATGACCTTATGGAATGTTTGACCCCTCGTGTCCTCAGTTTCCCTTTCTGCTTCAGGGATATCAGTCAGGAATAGATTTGGCTTCTTGACCTAGTCCCACATCTTTTTCTTTTTGAGCTTTTTTTTTTCACACTGGGTACATTCCATATGTTGGTCTTCAAGCTCTGAGATTCTTTTTTCTGCTTGGTTGATCCTGCTTCCTATGCTTGTTACTTTGCTTTTGATTTCCACGATGGAGTTATGCATTTTCATTATTTCAGAATAGGCTTTTCTGAAATTGGCCAATTCACCTTTTACTTGCTGTACAACACTGATGAGCTTGCTTCTAGTTTCTTTTGGTTTATTTTAGCCATCCTATCTCTGACTTCTGTGACCATTATCTGGGGCAGGTTGTTCAGGGAGGTTTCCATTGTATGTGTTCTGATAACTGCTTTTTCCGGTTCTGCCTCTTTAGTACTCTGAGTATTGCCTTATTTTTTATTGATTGTTTCCCCTTTGTGACAGGCTTCTCTTCCCTCTCTGTAATTCCTTTTGGTTTTGTTGCTCTGAAACTAGTCACTGACCTTCTGTTCTAGGGCCCTTTCTGTGGTTCAATATAGATCACTCAGTGAGAGAGGGAGGGGCATTCATTTCTGCTCTTTGCTCCACCCTGTGGCAGGTTTCTCAACTGTAGTAAACTCTGCTGCTAGCACTCTGAGGAGAGTGAGTCAGGGTGATGGGCCTCCTCTGTCTGTTGTCTGTGTTTTGCAGCCCAGATGTCTTCCCATCAAAAAAGCCTTTGGTTGTCTTTCATGTTGTTCCCTCCCTGTCCAAGAACACACTCTGCTCTTGAAAAAGAGCATGGGTTGGGGGGCGGTTAAGGGCTCCAACTGTAGACACACAGGGCTTGGGGGTGATTCTTTCTTCTTTCTGACTCTGAAGATGTGTCAGGCTCCAGGGAGCTTCACTCTGCAGGTGGGCATTCCCTGCCTGGGAGCCGACTGGAGCTCTGCTCATAGCTGCTGACACAGTGCAGGTTCTTCTCCCCCCATTCCACTTAGGGTCTACTTGACTGCCACTGCACCCTTATCAGGACTTCTCCCATGTGGGACCAATGACTTGTACATGGCTGGGAAGGGATGAATGCACAAAAGCATTTTAGGTACATTCACCCACTCTCATTCACCAGGCAGGTTTTCAGTTCTTCTGCAAGTCTGATACATGGCAGAGGAGGGGGCACCCAGATTCCCATGTCTACCATCATTTTCTGATCTCTGTGTGTTCAAAGAAAGCTTTGATGGGTGCAGGGTGCTTTACTTACCAAAAAGGATTGGGGTGCCTCTGTCTATCAGCAGCTTGGTCTCTGCTATTCTCAGTGAGAGTGGTGCTGATTTGCTGTTCTACAGTAGCCATCTTGGATATCCATTAATTAATAATGATAATACATATTATTATTAATTTACTGAGTATCACAATCCCAAAGGGAAAACATTCCTGTCCTTGACCTTTTCACAGTTTCTGAGAATGTGGAGTATTTCTATTTCACATTTTTAGTGCAGGGATAGTCCTTTGCAGTCTTAACTGCATATTAAATAGTGGCTTCTTGTTAACTTCCCTCTGAATGGGTTCTACTTACTGTTTGTTCTTCCTTGTTTTATGTTTGAACATGATTAGTTAAGCCTAAGAAAATCAGGATTCTTCTTATTCCCCATGTTCCTGTTTCTGCTTTGTCTTTTGCTTATAAAGACTTTCTTTCCTCTTGTGATCTCAAGAATCCTTTAACTCATTTCAAAATATTATAGTAAAATACTCTATCCAGTATTTTTATTTCCCCTCCCCCACTACCATCTGTGTGAAGCTTGTGGTAGGTCTGGTAAGAAATCACCCTAGGTACGTTTCTGTACTTATGTTATATGACAAACCTCCCCACCTTGCAATACTTACTTGCTTCTCTTATATTTGTTGGCACTATGATCATTTAGTTTTCCCAAGACGAGGGTGTGTGTCCACATGCTCTTTCCTTCTTTCTTTCCTCCCTTATTAATTAATTAATTAATTAATTTTCCCTCAGTTTAGCCATGAAATTTTAGAATATCCAGAATCAGGAACCCATTGCATCTCTATCTCCCTGTCCTCATTACATAATTTCATTTATTCCCATGAATTTTAGGATCATCAGTGTGCCAATAATTTCCAAAACTCTTCTCTTTGCTATGAGCTCTTTATTCAAGCCCATACTTGTAAAGTTGCCTGTCTATTTAATGACTCAATGTGATTGTTTAATAACCATTTTGTGTAAATTCTTGGAGGGACCAAGACAAGGTATTTATTTTTCTCAGTTGAGTTCAGCAGTTCCAGAGATCTGGACAAGCTCTGATCCTTGTTCAACCTACTGGCAGTGTGTAACTTTGATTTGTAGGCATCCCTCTATGGCAAAGAGCATTCTATTGTGGCCAAAGGGAAAACAGATTTTATGGTTTCTGAAGTTAATAGATCCCACAAAGTCAGAGGCCAATCAGAGGAGAAAGAGTTGTTAAATTTCTTCCCACAATCTCTTCAAGTCAGATGAAGGGTTGGCTTATGCACAAGGAAGCTTGAGGAAGGGTAAACACTATTTCCAAAGCCATCCTAAACTTAACAAGGATAAATGTCAATGATATAATTCTCACACTTATTTCTCTCACAGATTCCCAATTTCCTAAAAGGACAGCACTGTGTGCTTTATTTTTCAAAATCAAGAATATACAAGTAGATACTTGTACACCCATGTTCATGGCAGCACTGGTCACAGCACCCAAAATGTGGAAGCCACCCTAGTATTCATTAATGGATGAATGGATAAGCAAAACGTGGTCTATCCACACAATGGACTATTACTCATTTAGGACATTTTGATCAGTGAAACAAGCCAGCCACAAAAGAACAAATAATGTATGATTTTGCTTATACAAGGTGCCTAGAGTCATCAAAATGATGGAGACAGAAAATAAAATGGAGAGGAAGAATGAGGGGTTGTTGTTTAATAGGGACAGAATTTGGCCATTGCTTTGTTAAACTCTGGTGTGTTCACGTGGCTCTTTGAGTTATGGCCACCGTGTTTTCTACCTTTGGTTCCCCTCTCCTACCTGGGAAGATAAATCTCCTCTCTAATTTACTTTCTAAATAAACTATATTTTCCAATCTAAAAAAAAATAGGGACAGAGTTTTAATTTTGCAAGATGGAAACAAATTTGGAGATGGAAGGTGCTGATGGGTGCAAAACAATGTGAATGTACTTAATGTCAGTAAATTGTATACTTAAAATGGTTACAATAATAAATTTTGTTATGTATATTTTAACACAGTAAAAATTTAAAACATAGAAGTTGCCTCTGATTCCTTTATTGATTGCTTCAGTACCTCTACTCCTTAAGCTCACCAAAGCAATTTAGCTGGATAATATTTGTGCTATTGAATTGCTTCCTACCTCCACATGGTAAAATTAAATTTGTCTAGTCTTAATTCCTCCTCTTCAATAGTACTGCTTTGGTCTAAACGTGTGTGCTGCACATTCAAAATTCATATGTTGACATTCTAAGCCCCAAGGTGATGGCATTAGAAGGTGGGGTCTTTGAAAGATGATGAGGTCACCAGGGTGGAGGCCTCATAAATGAAATTAGTGCCTTTATAAAAGGGACCCCAGAGTCCTCCCTTGCCCCTTCCGCCACAAGAGGATACAGCACGACGGTGCTATGAACCAGGAAGTGAGTCCTCACCAGTCACTGAATCTGCCACACCTTGATCTTAGACTTCCAGTCTTCAATTATTAAAATAAACATCTGCTGTTTAAGTTGCCAAATCTATGATATTTTGTTATATCCCATACGGACTAAGACAAGAACCTTCTCTTAAAATGTAGCAATCTGTTTCTTCCTTATATCTAATTTCTTTATAGCACCTGTTAATAATTATCTATCACATATTACAAACCTGTTCATTTTATAACATCTGCTGCCAGAAATTAAGCAATTAATATATATACTACTGAAGGAATTCCTCTGTCCAGTGTATCACATAGCTGTGGTCTGAATCAGTGGCTGGTACACAGTGGTCACTCGGTATTTGTGCATTGAATGAATAGCAATAGGTGTCAGAGAGGAAGGTCAAACTCAAGTAGTTAACTTGTATCTACTGCTTCTCTATCACACAAAGACTAAGTAATTTCTGGAGGTTCAGTCTAGTTCTTATTTAAAGAAAAGGGTGTATATTTTGGGCCTTTTATGAACAGAGAGTTCTCTCTGAAATGAATGTGCATTTATATTCTGCTCATGCTGGCCCCTGCTCTTTAGACTCTGGTTGAAATTGAATAAAGACAGATATGTTGGCAAAAAAGACAAGGATGCATTGCAGGCAAGTGACGCTCCCTGGGGCCAATTCTTTTCTATTACGCAGCCAGTTATTGAAAGCAGGCATCATTAGTCCCAGGTGTTCTAAGCTGGGTTAAACTGAAGGAATCTGAGACTGATGGCCAAAGTGTTCTCACACTTTGGAGACTCTAAAAACAAGGATAAAAAAGAGTACACATTAATAATTTAGTACCAACGTAGGTTAATTCCACCATATGGGTTTTTAAAAGTGAAGACAGCAAAATGGATCTGTTATAAATTGTTCATTAAAATTTCTACAAGATGTGTGGATTCACATTTGTTGCAAATTTTTCTGACATATTTAAATAAAATTAAACAATCTTTTTTTGGAGGTAGATGTGATGTCTTGTAAGTGTGATTAATGCAGAAGTATACAGATTTTTTAAAAAATGAAAATTAAATTTTGCAAGAAGCAATATATTTCTATGCATATAAATGTGGATGTATTTATAAATTACATATACATATGTATAATTTACAGACAAAGACACACACAGGGATATGATGAGTGAGAGAGAAAGAACATTAAGAGACAACAAAGTTCTTCATAGTCTTTAGCAAAAACATATATATTAGATACATAATTTTCTTCCTCATTTTTCAAGAGGAGATAACAAATCTATTCCTCAGAGATAATTTTATTAAACAAGTAGACTATAAGGTTCATGCACGAACAAGTGGTCAAATAATTAGATGGACGATGTTTGAATCATGTGTGTCTTTAATAAAAATAGACATCAGAACTATGTAAAAATTTCTTCATTAATAAATCGAGTAAGATGTTACTTGTGTGCTTGGAACTAATTGCTTAACATTCTGTGATTAATAATAAGTTTTGAGAGTGAAACAATTAGACACAATATCTACATGTTCTAAAAGTGAACTATAGTCAACTCCGGATGGTGCATAAATATTTGGCACTTACATAAACATTATTTTGAATAATATCCTATAATATTGCACTGTTCTGAGTATTTGTCATAAAATAGAGCATTTGAACTATAGCGTTTATAGTTGTTCTGAGAAAATATTTTCAATCTGGATAATCTGCATTCCTTATCCATGGTGTAAATGCACTCCAGAGCATACAGATTTGCTGTACACAGTGGCTCAAGTCTGTGATCCCAGCCCTTTGAGGAGGCTGAGGTGGGAGGATTGCTTGAGGCCAGAAGTTTGAGAAAAGCCTGGCAACACAGCGAGATGCTGCCTCTAAAAATACAAATTTAAAAGAATTAGTTGGCCAGGTTCGGTGGCTCAGCCTGTAATCCCAGTACTTTGGGAGGCCGAGGTGAGTGGATTGCCTGAGCCCACGGATTTGAGGCCAGCTTGGGCAACTTGGTGAGACCAGTCTCTACGGTAAATCAACAAAATTAGCAGAGTGGGGTAGCATGGGCCTGTAGCTCCGGCTACTTGGAAGGTGAAGGCGGAAGGATGGCCGGAGCCAAGCAGGTCGACGCTGGGGTGGCCGTGAGCTTGCCACTGCACTCCAGCCTGGGTGACAGAGTGAGACTCCAACTCAAAAAAAAAAAAAAAAAGAATTAATTGGGCGTGGTGGTGCATGCCTGTAATCTTAGCTACTTGGGAAGGCTGAAGTAAGAGACTCCCCTGAGCCCAGGAATTTTAGGTTATAGTGAGTTATAATTGCTCACTGCACTCCAGCCTAGGAGATAGAGTGAGATCCCTAGCTTTAAAATATAAATAAATAATAAAAAATCATACAGATTTTCCTTTGCTCTTTTTCTCTAACATATGTTGTTTTATTGGTTATTGTCCTGATTCCCCCCAAAGCACAGCACCAAGTCTCCACTGATGGAGTCACTGAAGAGTCCTCAATTTAGAAATCTGCAGAGCAGTTTTCAATCATTGCATTTCTCGAGTTTCCAGAACATGCCCCACTATCAAACATTTCCTGTTTCTTGAAACACTATCATTCTTTAGTAGTCATAACACTAGTCTCCTTTTGTCATTCCTACCTTTATTTTTTCCAATTTAATATGCTGCCTGTTCTTATTCTTTCCCTGTCTCTCTTTTAATATAAGTAGTTGTTGGAATTCAAGCTTCCACTGTTTTATCTTTTCTAATAGATATATATTTCCCCGGGTCAAACTTTTCCCTCCTGTGGCTTTAAAGACTGCAAATTTAGTGGCTAAATACATCCCACATTCCATATTTCTTATCTTAGAGTCCAGGTAAGATGTCTGACAGAGGTCTCACCGGACTGTAATAAACGTGTTGGCAAAGAATTCAGTTGACTGGCATAAAGTACACATACATAGTTTGAAACCATCACAGTCATTCAGAACTTTTTCTCCTTTCACAATTGAAACTCCATACCCATTACACTAACTCTCCTTTCCCTCTCCCCAACACTTGCACCCACCATTCTACTTTCTGTCTTTATGAAAGTACCTAATATAAGTGGAATCATATAGTATCCATCTTTTTGTGTCTGACTTATCTCATGTGGCATAATATTTTTAAGGTTCATCCGTGTTGTAGTGTGTGTCAGAATTTCCTTATTCTTAAAGATTAAATAATATTCTATTGTTTATCTATGTCATTTTGTCTATCTATTCATCTTTCAATGAACACATGGGTTGCTTTTATCTTTTGGTCTTTTTGAATAATGCTACCATGTACATGGATGTACAAACATCTGCTCCAGTCCCTGCTTTTAATTCTTTTGGATATATATGCAGAAGTGGAATTCTTGGATCATATGCTAATTCTATATTTTAGGGTTTTCCATAATGACTGTGCTAACTTGAAATCCCTACCAACAGTGCACAAGGGCTCCAATTTCTCCACATTTTCACCAATGCTGATAATTTCTTGGGCGTGTGTGTGTGTGTGTGTGTGTGTGTGTGTGTGTGTGGGTGTGTATGTTTCATAGTAGCCATTCTGAGTATGAACTTCCTTCACTTTTAAAGACCTTTTCATTCTCTCACTTTTAAAAACCTTTGTGACTACATTGGACCCTTTGAATAATATTTCCATCTGAAGGTGAGATGATTAACTGCTTTAATCTGTAACTTCCCTTCTGTCATGGAAGGTAATACATTTACAGGTTCTAGAGATTAAGATGTAGACATCTTTGGGGACATAATTCTGTCTGCCAAATCTTATCATCTTAATGCCAGTAAAAATAAACTAATAAGAGTTCACCACTTCACTTTATCTCTGCAATGTTCACATCTGTTTTCTTTGACCCTCACCCCCTCCTTCCACATCTTGCAACTATCTTTATTAATTCTGGTTCATTCTTCAGATCCCTGTCAAGATGCCAAGTTGTTGAAAGAGCATCATCTGTGATAACTTCTCTCTGGACATATTGAAGAGCCAGCTTATGTTTCCAGTTGGCATCTCGAGAAAAAATTAAAAAAAGAAAAGTCTTTCTTTTGTCTACTCTTATAACATTCCAGACACTTGATGTCTGGGGTCTAACATAATTTGAAAGTAAAAAAATAATAATAAAGTTTGAATATAGAATTGGAAAGTTCCAATCTGTGGTTGATGTTAATCACACGCTTCACGGAATAATGAAAAAGTGCTTTTTTCATCTTAATGCTACTGAAAACAATGGGAGTTTGGAAAGCAGAATGAAGCCCCTGTGGTAGCAGATCTCCAAACAAGCATTTAGTTGATGACATTGCTATTGTTATTGATGTTTATGTTTCCAGAATTCTCTTCTGTATATTTGATGTAAGGTCTTGGTCTAAATTTTGGTCATTGTCACATCCCTGAACTTGTGCAGTTTTTGCTTTGCAGTAGGTGCATGATTTTGTTCAGAGGAGAAAAGAGAGGGGAAGAGAGAGGGAGAAAGGGAAGGGGGGAGCAAGATTAAAGACAGAAGAAACAGATGCATCTGGAGTAATGAGGATTGAAAGAATCTGATTCAGTCGTTTTCTGTTTACTCTTGATAAATGGGTTTTGAAAATACATTATTTTAAGACACAACAGTGATCCAATTCATGCAGTGCTTCTCAACTAGAGGCAATTTTGCACCTCTACTCAAGTCCTTTGATGTCTGGAGATGTTTTTCATTGCCATTATTGGGAGGTAGGTGAGGAAGAATGCTACGACATCTAGTTAGTAGGTGATAGGGATGCTGCTAAACATTCTACAAAGCACAAGACAGGCCCCACCACAAAGAATTATCAAATTTCAAGTGTCAAAGCAGCCAAGGCTGAGAAACCCTGGATTAATGACAGTATTTTGCTGAAAGCTAAGAGATTTCCTTTGCTGGCTTGACATTCAAATCATCCTTCTAAGGTGCCATTTTTTGACTTCAGACTATTTAAACACTGTGATCAGCTGATTTGTTGCTGCTGATGTCATTACTACTATTTCTTCCCAAAGTGTTAATTAGACAATATTTAGTTACTCAGAATAAATGAATTATGTTTCTACAGTGTGAGCTGATTCTTTTGTTTATTTTTGTTGCTATCATATTAACAAAATGTCAGTGACACCTAATAGTTTCCAGGAATAAGTGAAAATTTAGATTTCAATCATAAATTTATTAAACATTTCATATATAATATGGATGCACCAATCTTGAGATGTTATATAAGATTGATCTAAAAATATTTTTATTAGTTTCTTCTTCGAACATTCAGCAAAATAAAACTGAACTTTAAAAAATTAAAACAACGGGTTTATTAGGCACTTGTCAAAGTCAAAAGTAAGCCCCTTTCTAGAAATAACTTGCTTTTGTTCATTTTTAAATTGGCAAATTAGGTGGAATTTTTAGGATGAAAAGAAAACAATCAATCAATTATTTGTTTACTTCTCTGTTCCATTTACTCAACTGTGTTTTTGTTTTAACAGGGGCAATTTTACCATATCAATTTCCACCCTTAGCTTGTGAGATTTCTTCCTTTTTCCAACACTATTGTTTTATTTTTCAGTGAAAAAAATCATTAAATATATGCTGAGATTCGCTCTACCATGCTTCAGGTTTACAATAGGGAATTCAACCAAAGTTATCCCTGGATATGTCTCTTGACTTGAATTGATGAAATCTGCTTTTGTTGTTGCTTGTTTGACTGAGTATATTTGAAATTAGGTCACTTTTTTTCTTTTATTATTCATGTTGTTATTGTTGTTGTTGTTGTTGTTTTCTAAGATATATATAACAAATAAATGGATCCAGACAACCAAAACAGACTCTTGGAAACAAGGCATATAGTTGAGTAGCTTAGCTCAAATTACAGTCATATGGAATTTATAGTAACAAGAATTTAAGTAAGGTAATATACATTTATATTACACTTTTATACTCAATGGAACAAATTAGAAAGAAGGATAGTCCTGATTTTATTTAATCTAATTATGCAACTCTGTCTACCTACTGATATATTAGAGACATAGGGGGTCTTTTGTAAGCAGTATGACTTTGTGAGTTTCAAATAGCTAGAAGGAGGATATTGAGTGTTTTTAACACAAAGAAATGATAAACGTTTGCAGTGATGAATATACTGATTACCCTGATCTGATCACTATATATTGTATGTATTATAACATCACTGTGTGTTAATTTTCTTTAACTTTGACTTAGAAAATCATCAAGCCTTGAGAAGAGAATCCATACTACAAAAAATGGGGCAACAGGTGTTTATTGTCTCAAATGTGTGCACTTTATTATGTGTTTAAAAGATGGAGTCCCTTGACTTAGAGATTTGGAAAGTCTTCATTAAGGAAATGAAATATAAGCTTGATCACAAAAAACAAAGTCAAATTTAACTTTATAGTCAAGAGGAAGAAGGATATTTCTGGAAATGGGAACAGCTTGTGCAAAGGGTTATGTTGTGAAATCAGATTGCATAATCAGGGGATGATAAGAAGTACATTTTGTAATGAAAATGCAAATCTACATTTGCAAGTGTACATGCGTTTTTAAGTCAAAGATTTTGCAAATATCAGTACTTAAATATGTCTCCAAAGTAGACTAACTCTAAAGTATGGTCTTAGTGTCAATTTAAGGTAATTGTAACAAAACAAATTACATAGAGCTAAGTGCTGCTTTATAAGCTTATATCCTCAGGCATTACTTAATTTTCTAGAGTGTAGTCAGGTTATTTACCAAGAGATTGAACAGCATGATTAAATGTTAGAAAACCCTAGAATAAAATTATGACGTATATGCTTACTGATAGTTGTTTTACTTAACGTTTCTCATTTGTTTGGGACTTCTTTCTCTCTATTTTTTCCCTTGTGTCATTTTAAAGATTAATTTTTTAAAACTGGTGCCTCTGCTTTTAAGGTATATCAGTGACACATACAAAAAAAAAATCAAGAGATTATCTTCTGTATTTTTTCTAGATCAAAACAAGACACTGACAAATCAAATCAAATAGTGATACTTATCAATAAACATAAAGCACAAGCCTGAATTTTCAACAAATTAGAAACGTGAGTATGAAAAAAAAATAAAGATGATATTGCTTCACCAACTACAGCATGAAAGTCTCTACCTAAAATTGTGACTGTTTTATTTATGACTATTAGCAATCCAAGGATTGGTGTAAAAAGAACTTCCTTAATTAAATTACTATAAATAAATTTGAATCAGTTACTCTTAAATTGCCTTTATTAGAATAAAATTTTGGATATATCTCATCTTTGGAGTTTGTTTTATGCGTACGTGTATGTGAATGTACACACATAAGTAATTAGTTACATTCTAATTTTTATTAATAAAAGTAACTAAAGAGTAATTTTAAGTTTGAGGATTGTCTGTATATAAGAACATTACCATATCTCTGAAGTTTATAAGTATGCTTTTCCCTCCATCTGTTTAAAGAGAAACAAATGATACCACAGAATTGCTACACTTGCTCTCGAATCAACTCACTAATAAAGTTTGGTGACTTCTTATTGCCAAATCAATGAGAAAAAAGAGTCCATTTGGCACAACTTCCCTACATAATGATGCTCATGACAACCAAGGCAATTGGTATAACCTTAAAATAAAAAGAAAAATGTTATTTGGGATATGTGTGAGGGTCAAGGTCTTGTGATTACAACTATACTTTATAAAAACAAATTGTGTTTGTAACACACCCGTAATTTTATGGAAATTGTATTAGCTTATTAATTTTCTGTCCTAAAGCACCAAGTATAAAAGCAAAATGTTACAACTCAAAACTTAATTCTACAGTGCTATAAAACAAATTTAAAATATATATAAAAAGAAAAATTTTAAATAGATCTTTCTTACAACATTGGGTTCAATAAAAAATAAGACTCATAAAAAACAAAAACATAACAAGGACCAATTCTTGCAAGGCATATAAAATAAGATTGCATCTAAAAATAATATTGATTTTATAGAAAATGTAATTGCTATATTCTAGCTCATATTCTGGTAACTCATAATGCTACCAGACCCATTTGGTTTCTTGAACAGTACATGTTTTTGCCAAAATTTACATATAAAAGTTTTCAATTCAATACAAAATACATACTTATGATGTGAAACATTACGCAATTGGCTAGCTAACATTGCTAGAAAGTTCTATATTTTAGTTCAATTTCATAAGTGTGCTTGATACCAATTATTGAAAGATAAAGTAAAAATTAAACAGAACATCCACAAAACCTAGACATCAATGAAATATATACCTAAATATTTTCCCAAATTATGGATCAAATTTTTTAAAATATTAATTTGAAGGATAATTTTATGTTGCCTGTCAAATGTAAACAGTCATAATTTATCAGTTCAACTTCCTAAAATACTTGAATTACACTCCATGGAGTAATGCACATGTTGCAAATTTGATTTGTGAATTTACAACATCTGAAACTGTAAATATTTGTTTCAACATCTGGTAGCAAAATTGCATATTTGAATATTCGGAAAACGAACTATGATGGTAGCAAGCCATCAAAGCCAGGTAAATCTTATTAATAAGAAAAGATAGACCTGGAAATGACAAACACTTCTTTACATTACCTTGTGATTCAGACTAGAAATAATCTTAACAGGGCAGTTGTCAAACTCAACACCATTTTGATTTAATATCTTAAAGAGATGAGTATTTTGAGTAAATTCAATTTTCAAGTTATTTCATTTTTATGCCTTCAGATGGAAATTATGCCCCAAATCACTAATAGAAATTATTAAATCCCATTTATTTGATTGATTGTCATTACAAAGAGAGCCATTTTTCTCTTGTGATAATATTTCAGGGCCTTGGGGAGGTGGCAGGGCGGATGCAGTCACTCTAAGAGGAATTTACAGAACTCCTATTGGTATCTTGATTGGAGCTATAAATAATATAGAATATGTGACGCTAAATATTCAAAATAAGCTCCAGATTTGAATTTCCAACCTGACATTGTTCTCAACCTTTG
Organism: Tarsius wallacei; assembly: GCA_963574415.1. Lineage (NCBI taxonomy): Eukaryota > Metazoa > Chordata > Mammalia > Primates > Tarsiidae > Tarsius > Tarsius wallacei. Next base: position 8,246 of record CAUYQG010275288.1, on the reverse strand, counting down.
AAAGTCAAAAGTTTGCTTTCCCTTAGGTTCTGATGGGAGAGGGGGATGAGTTACTGATGGATAAATTCTGCACTGCCTAAATCCATGAAAAGCAGCTCTCCCTTGTAGAAAGGTGCTTAACTTATTTCCCTGCAGATCTCAATTTCCAGTGTGCTATCCTTTTCCCCTCATTCGGCTTGCTTTCTTTATCATCATAACTTGTTTATGTAGAAGACTAATAATAAAAAGAGATTGCATTTTTTTTTGGCCTTAACTTGGGCCAACAACTTAATTTTGCCTTTTGATAGACAAGTCAAGCCAGGGGCTGAACTTCCTCACTGGATTTTTTTTTACTTCTTAACTTTATTTTGTTCAAGGGTTTTGGGGGTTATTTTTATTTTTGTGGTAGTGGTTTGGTGGGAATTGACAAGACACTGTGTAAATTTGCCTTGGATTTGTATAGGGCAGGGAACATCATAAACTTGTAACTACCAAAAGTGATTGAATCACACTGTATTTGAATTTATCTCATTAGCCAGGTACCGTGTTTCACGCCTGTAATCCCAGCACTTTGGGAGCTAAAGGTGAGAGGATTGCCTGAGTCTAGGAGTTTGAGACCAGCCTGGGCAACTTGGTGAGATCTCATCTATAAAATAAAACAAAATATTAGCCAGGTGTGGTGGCACGCTCCTGTAGTTCCAGCTACTTGGAAGGTTGAGGTGGAAGGATTGCCTGACCCCAGCAGGTCAATGTTGTGGTATCCATGAGTGTGTCATTGCACACCAGCCTGGGTGACAGCAAGACTCCGACTAAAAAAAAAAAAAATTATCTCATCATGGATAGAAATGGAAGTGGATTGCAAGTAATATTCTGTCTGGGAATCTAGATGGTCTATCCTCCTCATTGTGTCACGTCCATAGCTCAACTTGACAGTTGAGAAGGGTATACCTTGTATTTTTTTTAATCAAGGTAGAGACAGAAACCTAATATCCTTAATATATATATATATAAAGTATATATTATATATAATATATATTTTATAGAATCACCTATGAAAAAAAGGACAAAGCTCCTAATTTTTCACCCATTGGAATGTGTAAATGGACGTTGCAGTTAAGGAAATAATTTTTATAACCCAGAGCTCCATCCTTGTGTAGACAAGTGTTAACATAGAAAGTCTGAGAGTTTTGACCTCAAAAAAATCGTCTTCTACTGTTAGCCCTTGTTTGACACCTGAGACCTTCAATTTTAGGAGGGTTCTCATTCTTTCCTAAATGATAAGAGTGACTCATTGTTCCTCAAGTGTTTGTACAAACAATGTGGTTATGCTGAGTACCTGCTTTTCTCCTGAGAGTCAGGTATTTTTGGTATGTGCTAAGAAAAGGGTGCCTACATGACCAGTCCCTGAAAAAAACTTTGGATACCTATCTCTTTTGAGCTTCCCTGATTGACAATATTTCCCATATTTTGTCAAAATTCCATACTGGAGGGATTATCATGTCTGCCAGGAGACAACTTTGGAAGTGCTCACCTACTTTTGTCAGGACTTCTTGCATGAGTCTTTTCTTTTTGTTCTTTTTACTTTATATCATTTGTTGTGATAAATCATAGCAATGAGTAAAACTGTACACTGAATCTTCATAGTGAATCATTAAGCCTGGGGTGGTCTTGGAAACCACAAATACAATGTGCCTTTGAAATATAAACATATATTTCCAGACAAGAAAATCACTTCTGAATACTTACTGTATAGTTAGTCATCTTTTACATGTTTAACAGCTTTATTGAAGTATAATTGATACACAAATTTAATGTGTACAATTTGATAAATTTGGTCATATGAAAACCCCCATGACACCATTACTACAATTGAGGTAATAGACATATTCAACATCTCCCAAAGGTTGTTTCTCTTTGGTTTTTATTTGTCTGTTTGGTTTGTGGTAGAAACGCTTACCATGAAATTGACCTCTTAATAAGTTTTGAAATGCAGAACACCATTATATTCACAATTGGTACAGTGTTGTACAGCAGGTTTCTAAAACTTATCAATGTAGTATAACTGAAACTTTATATCAAATAACATCCCTACACCCATCCCAGTCCCTAAAAACCACTATTGTATTTTCAGTGTCTATGAGTTTGATTACCTTAAATACTACTTCTAAGTGGAATCAGGCATTATTTCATATCCAATTATGTTTTAACTACCAAAGCTGATTTTTCAACTAAGGTTCTAGTAAATTTTGCCCAGAAAGTCCACATCATATTGAGACATGTATTTTCTTTACAGTCCATTATTTACTTTATGTGTGCTTGAAATGATGTATATTTTTTAATTGGTGGGACTAGGTTTCTCCATATGTCCATTGGATCATGTGCATTATGTCTTTTGGAGCCTTAATATATGTATTTTTAAAAATTACAAAAAAGGTGTGCTAAAATCTAAAAATATAGCTTTGAATTTTTCCACATCTCCTTATTAATTTTGACAATTGCTCCTTTTTAGCTTTTAAGATAATTAAGTATGAGATGGTTAAATCCACAGACTTGATGAGAAAGAACGTCATAAGAAAATACACCCTCACCCCCAGAGAGTTTCTTCTGTGTTCAGATGTCTCACTCTTCGTGGCAGCTGGCTTCTTCAAAACAAGCAAAAGAGAGAAAGATTTCAGCAAAACAAATGTTGCAATCGTATGTTTACAATAAATTTCATCATCACTTGCATTTTATCATGTGCAACCTATGACTCTGGCTGTAATATATTGGTGAGAAGCAGGGGACTAGCTCCAGCCCGCACAGAGGGGAGAGGACTACTCCAGGACATAAATAGCAGGCGATGGAAATCACATGGACGTGGGCAATATACATTCTGACTGCATTAAGTGCTTTATAAATGTAGCATCTATAATTACTGCCCAGTTGGTGAGGTATGCAAATCATTTACTTATGATGGTGATTTCAAAAAAGAGCGATGAATACCATCATCTTTGCAAACTTAGCTACAAAACAAGATGTTCAAAAAAGGTGAGATGGACACATATATGTTTGCCACTGACAAAATCGAATTCCAATAACCTCACCATTTTGTCCTTGAATAAGACCCACTAAGTCTTCCGCTTTAGTTCTAGATAAATAGATAGGCACTACTCTTTCTCAGAATTATATGGTTGCTTTTTCCTCCAACAAAATTTACAGTATTTCTTTCGTATGTTTCCTATTTACATTTGAAAAATCATCAACTCACATTTGGTCGATTCCGCACTCTGAATCATTCTCCAAATTCCAGCCTCTAAACAGTTATACACTGTGGAGTTATTTATGCTGTGTTGAATTAAAATAACACTGTTTCAATATAGGTTACAAAAAAGAATCGTATGAAATATTAATCACATAATAGATAGAATCTAAATAGGGTTTAATGAGTCAAAAAACTCAAACAACCCATTTGAAAGTTAATTATGATGCCAAAAGCCACCTTCAGGCCCCTATTCTAAAATCTATGTTTTGCTTTATGACGGAAAAAGAGAAGTCCCTTGAGGCTGTCTCTGCAAAGTAATTATTTCTAAAAGGAAAAATACCAGCATTTTAGTGGCATGATTTGAATATCACACGCATGTCTTAACTCTGTTTTTCCTTTCCTTGGACAATTTTATAACATAATATGAAATAAAAATGGATTTTTCAGAAATGAGACTCAATTAAAAATATATATATTTTGATGATAGTTTTTTTTAGAATTGTGAGAAAAGGGAATAAACTTCTCTTTCCAGGGGTCACCAGGTGTATCTGTAAAAAGTTTATCTTACCGGCTACCCATAAAGTCAGTCTGACCAAGATATTGACCATAACTACTTCATATTGCTTAAAATTTGATTTGAGTGAATGAGAGGGAATTTTATAGTTTAAAGAACTGAGGATCTGATCAATAGTTAGCAATTATTCCAGTACAAGAGTGTCATGGGTATGAAGTAGATCTGGAGAAATGACTTCGCCAGTTGTTTACCTTTTCTTTTAATGGGTAGGAGCTCTGTGATGTCATTGGTGCCCCATTGAGCGTAATTTCCTAGGATGATCTTTAGATTCATAGCATTATTTTCCATTTTCAGCCCATTTATGAGGTATATGTTCAAAGGTTTATTCACAGACTATAGTCTTTTCACTAAAGCATCTCTCAAACTGAATTATCTTACCCAGCTAGATTTGGGTGCCCCAAATTTCTCCTCCCGTATAATTAGGAATACCGATGGAGTAATAGAAACCCAAGCTTTCCTAGGGGCAGGATGAGTTATTTTATGAACCCCCAGAGAACTTGAAGAAACAGGAATGAATATGGACATATCTGTGTCAACTTTGTAAAGAGTAGGGTTTCATTAGGATTGGCTATATAGGGAGTGGGTAGAGTTTGAAGTTCTGTGAGTATGAGGAAGAATACAAAGGGATCTGAAGTGGAAGCTGAGTGATGGAATTAGAATGAAGCTAGGGAAAATTAACAAAAAGCAGATGAGAGAAAGTGAGGAGGCATTTGTTTCTTACTCATAATTGCACACTACTTTGTTTAACTTGAGGTTTGGTGAATGGCAATAGTGACAAATTTTATACCATCAGATATGATATTTATTATAAAAGAAACAACTACATCTTTTTCCCTGTGTGGGTGAGCATTGTGAGGCCAGTGGTCAACGTGAGCATATGCACATATCTGTCTCTATAAACACTTAAATATATTATGGGCATTCATATATACATGCATATAATTGAGATTGAGGAGTTAATTATTAATTACTGAGTTTCTTTAAATTAGGAGCATCATTGCAACATTGCGCTTGCAAGAATTTGGTCACCTCCCAAATGTTAAACTCTGTGGGAATGGTCAGATAGGTGTATAGTACATTTCTGCTCTCTAATGATCTCCAGCCATTTAGACAATGTAGGTAAATATACAGTTTCAGACATAAAATATTCTGTGAGATATTTTCCTTCAGGAAGAAAGTAAGTTTTTGATACAATAAATACAACAAGAGCAGGGTGAGATTATAAAAATGAGAATGAAAGAGAATGTTTTACTTTTCTTGATCAAATTTGTCATAAATAGGGTATTGTTTGGTACTGGTTTTAAATATAAAAGCATGTTGGCGAACTGAATTGCAGTGTGAAGTAATGCCTGGGTTTTGAGAGCTGCTCTTGGGTAACACACAAATAAAAAAGATCAAACTCGCAGCCCACAAAAATAAGTCGGGATCTGCACACCACATTTAAACAACATGACTAACTGTTAAAATAGAGAATCTAAAGAAATGAGTTTCATAACATAATACCCCAAAATGTTCATGATGTAATACGAAAATCACTTGCCATAGCAATAACCAGAAAAATTACAACTTGAATGATAAAAGATAATCTTCATACATTAATCCTGAAATAGAATTATCTGGCAAGAATTTTAAAGCACATAAAAATTATTCAACAAGCAATTGCACTCTTCTATCAAATGCAAAAGCCAAAAAAGAAAAATCTAAGCAAATAAATAGGTGCATTTAAAAAAAGACCTAAATAAAAATTAGAGTACTGAAAAATACAATTCCTGAAAAAAGAAAATGAAGTAAAGAGTCTGTCAGACTTATAAAAGCTGAAAACATTCATCATTATCAGATTTGTGCTGTAAAAAATGTGAATGATTTTTAGGCAGAGAGGGATGACAAACTTTCTACTTGAAGGAAAAAAGATAAATGGAAATGGCAACTGGGTAAATATAAAGATTTTTCTCATTATTTAAATCTTTTACATTAATTGATAATGAACTTTTTAAAGCAATAATAAAAAGAATGCACATGTATTGTGGGATTTATAATCCATGTTGAACTAAAATGTATGCTATCAATAATCGAAGTCTGAGAGGATAGAAATGGCATTATACTGTTGTTGGAAACTTGTGTACTGTACATCAGTAGTACACTATCACTTTAAGAAGGTAAGTTTAAATTCAACCTCATAGCCGGGCTCGGTGGCTCAGCCTGTAATCCGGCGCCTTTGGGAGGCTGAGGTGAGTGGATTGCCTGAGCCCGCGGGTTCGAGACCCGCCTGGGCAAGCGAGACCTCATCTCTACAATAAATCAAAAAATCAGCCCGGCGTGGTAGCGCGCGCCGCTGTAGTTCCAGCTACTTGGAAGGCTGAGGCGGAAGGATCGCCGGAGCCCAGCAGGTCGAGGTTGCGGTGGCCGGGAGCGGCCACTGCACTCGTCTGGGCTACAGAGTGAGACTCCAACTCCAAAAAAAAAAAAGTTCAACCTCATAAATAATAACATTAAATATAAATGATCTAAATATACCAATTAAAAAGCAGATATTGTCATATCGGATTAAAATAGCAAGACACTAATTGTATGCTTCCTAAATAAACTCAAGTCAAGTATAAAAGCATAAATATACTCTAATTTATTTGTGATTTTCTGTTTTGATGCATGTGTAATTTAGAAGGGGAGCCAATCAGATGCCTTCTCTGGATTGACTTTTGGGTGCTAGGGAGAATATCAACTTTTTTTTTTCTGTTTAGATTTCTAAACTGGGAGCATGAAAACCTGAAGTTATATCTTTCTTTGCACTTGGATAGACTCTGTCTACAGAATGAACCCAATACACAGAAAAGAGAAAGGCGAGAAATGTGCTCTTGAAATGTGTTCTGTATCTGAAGCGGGTCGCCCATTAAACATTCCAATTTATGAATTTTTTTTTTTTTTTTGCTTAAACAGTTTGAGTTGAGTTTCTTTCAAATACTTCAGAAATAATCCTGACTTATACAGTGTTATAGCACATATAAAGTGCATATAAATTGAAAAATGCATACAGCATGAATACTGCTGAATAAATGATAATAAGCATAATGAAGGAAAAAACTTTTGGAATTTTCAAATATCCTTATGGTATGAATTTCTAATTTAATTATATTGTCACTATAGAAGTGGTATAATTTAAAATATTTTAAATTTCTTGAAACTTGATTTATTACCTAGTATATTGTCAAACTTGACAAATGTCTCATATGCACTTATAAAGAATGTATATTCTGCTGTGGTTGAATATTACATAAATGTCAGCAGTAATATTCAGGTCTTCTTTATATTTAATAATTTTCTGTGTACTTATTTTATTAAATATTGAGAGGTTTGGAAAACTCTGACTGTGATGATGGATTTCTTGATTCTTTCAGATCAATTTTTGTTTCATATATTTTGGATAGTTTGTTCATAACTGTCCAGGATTTTTAAGTTCTCTTGATGAATTCAGCAATGTGGCAATTTTAATGACATTCTTTATTCTTTTCTTCAATTGTTGCTCTGAAATTGACTTCATTTAGTATTCATATAGTCATTCCAGTTTTTTGTCCAATAAATATTTCTTTAACATAATTTATCTCAATCATTATTTTAATATAGTTATATTTTTTAATTGTGTTTGTGTGGATGGCTTATAATTGGCATTTGCTTTTATTCACGCTACCCAACATTCTGTCTGCTTTTTATTAATAATTGAGGTATAACAACTGTGGAAGTTAGATCACTTTTACTTTGATTACTGTTAGAAGAATTTAAGTGTAACACGTTGCTATTTCTTTGCTCTCTATCTCATCTGGTCTTTTTGTTACCCTTTTCCTATGCTTTCGCCTTCTTTTAGATTAATAATTTTATTATCTTTCTATCCACTTTTTTGGGAAAATTATATCTAACTTATTTTCCCCAGAAGTTTCTTCAGTGTTTCTATTATACATATTTAACTTATCATAATCTCCTGTCAAATATTTGTACACTGACACTTTTTGTGTAAGAGTTTTGTAATGTTATACTTCTACCATTTACCCCCACATCCAGACTTTGTGCTGTTGATATCATACCTTTTACCTCTATATATGTAATTAACCATATAAGACCTTGTTTATACTTTTGTGTAATTTGTTTTTAGGAACTGAATGTTCACGTCTCCTCAGAAATTCTTATGTTGTAGCCCCAGCTCTTAATGTGATGGCATTTGGAGTTGGGGCCTTTAGGAGGGAGTAAGAATTAGATGAGGTGTGAGGTTGAAGACTTCATGAAGGGATTAGTGTCCTTGAAAGAAAAACAATAACCAAAGCTCTCTCTCTCCCCTCTCCCCTCTCTCCTCTCCCCTCTCCCCTGTTCCCTCACCCCTCACACCATTCTCTCAATCTTTACCAAAACACATTCATTCTCCAATGTGAAGAGATACATCACCACAAAAAAACAAAACAGTATACC
>CAUYQG010275287.1:0-23963 GCA_963574415.1 Tarsius wallacei | reverse complement strand
CATGCCTGTAATCCCTGCTCTTGAAGAGGTTGAGGCAGGAGGATTGCTTGAGCCCAGGAGTTCAAGACCAAAAAAACCAAAAAATTAACTGAGAGTGGCGACATGCACATGTAGTCCCAGATACTCAGGAGGCTGAGGTAGGAGGAGGATCACTGGAGCCCAAGTGGACCAGGCTGCAGTGAGCCATGACTGCTCTGCCACTGCCCTTTGCACTCTAGCCTGGGTGGCAGAGCGAGACTCCACCACAAGTAAGAAAGAAAGAGAGAGAGCGAAGGGGAGAAAAGAAGAGAAGAGGAGAGAGGGGAGGGACGGGAGGGGAGGGACGGAGGGAGGGAGGGAGAGAGAAAGGGAGAAAGGAAGGAAGGAAGGGGGACGTAGAAAGAAAGAAAGAGAGAGAGAGCGAGAGAGAGAGAGAGAGAGAGAGAGAGAGAGAGAAAGGAGGGAGGAAGGGAGGGATGATGGGAGGGAGGGAGAAAAAAAAGGGAGGGTGTGTGGGCAGTAAGTTGATGACAGAAGACTCATTGGAGCTACGCACAATAGAAGAAAGAAAACTGAACCTCGACTCTAGAAAGCAGAACCCTGGACCAGCTCACCACAGTCGAGCCGAGTAACTGGACACCAAACACACAAAGCCTCTTTGCTTCCACTCTTTCACCTGCAAAATGAAGCCATTGAGCTAGGGAGTCCATGAGCCTTCTTCTCACTCAGATATCCTAGATTTCCTTCCTGTGATGGGCAGCGCATGATCTCACCAACTGCAAATCAGATCAAACCAAAGTCGAAACAAAGCGAGGGGAATTCTGTGTCATGTGGAGCTAGTGTAGTAGGAGTGTGCCGCTTAGCTCCAGAGCACTGAAGCTTCCTGATGGGCATGGGCCCTTGTACTGTGTGCACGCTCGGAAGTGCCCCAGGTACGTTTTCTTTCCACGGGGAATTGGACTCCTGGGTGGGGCTGTCCCTTCTGCGTCAGCGATCGTCAGCCTGCGGGGACAGGAATACAAGAGGCAAATGGCAGACTCACTCTGCCTTTGGGCTGTCACAAGATTAAACTCTTTTCTGTGCCACGGCCCCTCCTCCATGGGCTGACACTCCCTTCTCCAAATCACCAGAATCCCAGCACGGCCACACCGTCACTCTTGCCATCTTGTCGTCTAGCTATCCAAAGTTCCCTGCCTCCAAATCCCATTAAGACCTGGCCTCCTCCACAGTGCCCTTCTGCCGCAAAATTACTTCTCATCCTTCCTCTTTCTAGCCTCATCAAGAGTTCTGCTCCCCTCGTGCTCTCAGCAAATTATTGAAAAGGATATTTCTGGTGAATTCTGAAACACAGGGATGGTCGTCTTTACTTTAAATCCCTGACGCAGTATGCAGTGAACACTTTTTTTCCTGACCCACCATCCTCTTGTGCCTTTCTGCAGGTGTAAGTTTGACGGGATTTTTTGCACATGCTTTAACCTGGTGCTGGTTTCAGGGTTCCAGGACCTTGTGAGGTAGTCAACCAAGATGGATGAACAGAACCCCCTTCAGGGCGGAGGAATGTGTCCTAGGGCAGAGAACTCGGGAAGCAGAGCTATGAACCAAAAGACACTGGTTGTTGTTCACAGGGTCATCAAATTGGCCAGACTTAGTGATTCATGCATTCATCGAGCACTCACTGTTTGCTTAACAAACACTGGACTAAGATATGGGACACTTAAAAGCAAAAATGAATAAGGAATAGAACTGACCTTCAAGAAATCTATAGTGTAGGTGAGGAGATAATACGTAGCTCATAACGAAGATGAGAGGTCAATTTGGTGAAAAGGTGGGCCTAGATAAGATCAATCTGAATTTGAACACCATCTTCACTCCCTGCTAGCTGTGTGAGCCCCACAGTCGCTGAACCTTCCTGAGCTTCAGTTTCTTTGTCTTAAAAATCCAGAAAACATCTGTATACTTTGCAAGATTGTTTAGAGAAAACACAAAGACTCTATCCTGGTACCAGGGTGATTGGCACTGAAGACATATGTACCTGGCAACCATTATTGTTGTATTATCATAATGATAAAGATAAGCCCAGGTTGTGTTACACATAGACACATACATGATTCAGAAGCCATGAATCCAGGGAGACTTCTAGAACTCAATACAGTGGCTTCGAAGAGCAGGTGGAAATTAAAGAGTGGACAGAGAGAGCAAGGGTTGTAATAACCGTCGGGCAGAGAGGGCCGCCTGTGCAAAGAAAAAGGATCGCCCAGGAACTGTTGGTGGTCTGCATGGCTGTAGCAGAAGGTCAGAAAACTGACTGGTGAGGCTGGAGACTCACCTACAGAAGGACTTCCATGTCTCCATTTGTCTGGGCTAGGTCCGACATCCAGAGTAATCATGAACAGTGCTCACAGTCACTCCCACGCTTCTATGGTAAGTTGTGTGGCCATGCCACTGATATTCCAAGTTGAGAAGTGTTGGTCAAACCTGAAAGCTAGGAAGAGTCCTGAAAGAAGCTGAAGAATGACATGATTCATTTTGCTTTTAGAGAACATTTCAGCAATTTTGATGGAGGGTGAGTTAGGAACGGCAACCTGGAGGCAGGTAGAATCTGGAAGTAAAGTCAGTATAAGCTGCACTTTTAATTATATACAATCAGAGCAGCCATGTATCTTTCATCTACTGACTTCTTCTTACTCTGTGGCAAAACTGCTCTAAGAGTTCATATGTTTGACCGCCTTAAAAAAACCTCACCACACCATTACAAGATGGGTATTATTACTATTATTATCATTATATCTCTATTTATATAGGATACTGAGACATAGAGAAGTTAAATTATTTACTAAAGGTTAAGACTCAAATTCAAGCCTGTGGAATTAATCTACCACCAAATCTCATGTTAGTAACCACTAGTTTACACTGCAATTGCATAGGATTTAACCAGTCATGACTGATGTCAGGTTCCCAGACAGTACTTGTTTAGGTAGTTATGAAGTCCAGTTTTCCTTCCAGCCCTCCCTGAATTTGGCCCTAAAATTCCCAAAGGATTATTATTCATTGTGTTTTGGAGGAGTGATGGACAAGAAGCTTCCTCATTCATTAAACTGGAACTCAGATAAGTCTCCTTGACCTGTAATAGGCCAGACATGTCCCAGTTTCAGACTGCTTAGGAATTTACGATCTCTCTTCTGTTGTTTCTATTCTGTCAAGAGCACCACAGAAAAGCCAAGGTTGAGATTTCCATTCCTAATATTGGAATTTCTGTAAAATAATAATGTTTAGTTCTAAAGAGAGCATTTTGACAACTTTTCCACATCTAAAAATGAGACACAATTGTCCACCACCATCACTCCTACATAAAAGAATTTCTTTACAGATTTGCTCTAATCCTTCTTCCTACTATTCCAAAATTAATCTCCCAAGGATGACTGAAAGTGGTGATATTTATCCTTTGTGGAAAATGCATCCTTACTGTCATAAACTACAGTGCCATTGCCACATTTCCCAGAGTGTGGGTGGTACAGTTCTGTTCATGGTCACTTGAATAGATAGGCAAGGAATACTGCTGCTCGCTTTGGAAACAGGCTCACTCATCTGTGACATTAAAGAAATAGACCGAGAAGACTGAGAACCCATTGCATGTGAAATGCGGGTGAAAGGAAAAGGTCCAGGACGTTGCTCAAGTCTTTCTCTTGAGTGAGTAGAGAGTGATTTCAAGCAATTAGCGAGGGAGCATAGTCGAAGGCACTGCTCACAGTGTTGGACAGGAGCTAATGAGTTCAGTAAACATCTGTTGGTGCGAATAGACGGATGAATGAATATAACAATTAAAGATAACATCACTGAAATGAAAAGATGATGAAGAAGTTAATTTAAAATGGAACCAGTTCAACCAATTATTTCAAGGTTACCTGATAAATTTGAAGCCAAAATGCTTTGGATGTCTTCGATTAACTGGGTGGTGAACAGCAGCTGGGAAGTATAGACATATGAGCACGCAAGAGTACAAGCACACGCATCCTTCTAAGGAAGACTCGTCAGTGAGCATCGAGGACATCTGAATGCTTTTGTTGCATATGATGATCTGTTATTGCCATTTTAATCCATTAAAACATTGGCTATTTTAAATACCCTGCAGGATGCTGTATTAGGAAAGCTATTCTAGTCTCTATAAGCTCGACCCATACTCTGACTCAATCGCTCAAGGCATCTTAATGAACTACTGAAGATTATACAACCTTGGCCAAAATTGTGGCAAAATTCCCTTTTTTTAATTGCATTTTTTTCCTGTAGATTCTCCATATAGATGATAGAGATAATTTGTGAAGTTGCTTCTAAAATATCTCCTGACTTCGATTTCTCTGGACATCTTTCCTCAGCCAATGAGCGCATTCTTGCTGACACATTCCTATCGTCTCTCCCTGTCCCAAAGGTGAGGAGGGTTTCTGACAGATAGAGACACATCAGCAGCCATGCCAACTGACTGCCAGCCTGGACATATGCACGGAGCAGAGAGCACGCTCCAGTTCCTTATGCAGAGAGCCAAGAGCCCACTGACATTCACCAATGACTGAAGAATGTGTCAATATCGCTGCAGCACAGTGGAGCTAGGAGCGAGCCATGTTAAAGGCTCTGGAAAGAAGAAGATGACCACCTGGGCAGGGCCCCACTCTGCTATGTACGTGTGCCTCGTTTGGCATCACTTCGCATGTCTGCTGCTGGGCTTCCATCTGTCGAATAGCAACATAATGTCAGAGATGAAAACTGGAGACTCCATGGCTTCAAAACGCATTTTTCTGCTGGCTGCCTGATGGCTGTCTGGGGACACAAAATTTAGAAAGCGATCCTTGCTGACTGACCCTCTTCTGTGGTACGTACATTCTAATTTTAACTCTGCAGAATGTCTGTTTAATTTAATCAATGTATAACTTCAGAAAAGGTTTTTCAAATTTAAAGATACCAGTAGGCGGTCATAGTCCATCTTATCATAGACTCAGATAGCATGCAAGTTTGAGTTCAATTTTGAAATATTTTCCCTTTCATCTATTGAATGTGTACCTGGAAAACTATAGTAGTAACTGAAATGCAATTTAGCTTATGGTATATGACTAAATTATAACTGAATCACAATATCTAAATTTTTCCCAAATAAATAGATCTAGGATTTGGAAAATATTTTTTAATCACATTTAGTTAAAATCCCCCAAATTTGCCTATTAGCTATTTAGTTGTACATCTCATTGAAATAATTCGTTAATTAAAAATATATTAATAATTCTGGTCAATATTTTTTATTCTTATAACTTAAAAATATTCTCATTTTTCTTTCCTATATAGTTACAAACATTTCACTCTTATTTCAGGTGTAGATTAGGGGTGTTTAAATGTATCATTTTTGTGTATAAGAGATGGTAATAGGTTTATTCATAACCTGAGAAATATTGAAAAACCAAAAGACCTTTTGAAGAGTGGCAGTGAACACTTCAGACTATCTTGGCTAGGTATGTGGTGGTCAGTCTTCTCCAGGTAAATATAACTTTATGGCTCGATCTTTAGAACTTGATGATGCAAATTCGGTAATGTTATGATGACTTTCTAAATGAACATTTGATCTGTTTCAGTTGTGTGTGTGTGTGTGTGTGTGTGTGTGTGTGTGTGTGTATAGACACAGGCATGTGAATGCTGATGATGCTTTCTTGTGACGAAAAATGTATTTTAAATACTGTGGACAGTCCAGTCTAGAGTGACTCCAAAGAGTTACATACTTTTGTAGTTTACCTCCCCTTGAGTGTGGGCGGAACCTGTGAATTTCTCTCACCAATAAAATATAGCAAAGGTGATGAGATGATCCTTAACATTGCTGATGTCGTTTGGATATTTGTCCCTCCCAAACCTCGTGTTGACACGTGAGCCCCAGTGATGGAGGTGGGGACTGGTGGGAGGTGCTTGGGTCAAGAAAGCGGATCTTTCATGAATGGCTTGGCGCCCTCCCCCATGGTAGCAAGTGAGTTCTTGCTCTCTCAGTTCCCGCAGGAGCTGGGTTGTTTATTTTCGTTTGTTTGGTTTTGAGTTGGAGTCTCACTCTGTTGCCCAGGCACACTCACCGCCACCCCAGCATCGACCTGCTGGGCTCCGGCAATCCTTCTGCCTCAGCCTTCCAAGTGCTGGAACTACAGGCGTGCGCTACCGCCCCCGGCTAATTTTTGATTTATTGTAGAGACGCGGACTCGCCAAGTTGCCTGGGCGGGTCTCGAACCCACGGACTCAGGCAATCCGCTCGCCTCAGCCTCCCAAAGTGCTGGGACAACAGGCTGAGCCACAGAGCCCGGCCGGAGCTGGTTATTTAAAAGAGCCTGGCATCTCTCTCGCTTCCTCTCTTGACATGTGACAGGCCTGCTGCCTTTCCCCTTCGGCCATTAGTGGAAGCTTGCTAAGGCCTCACCAGAAGCAGATGCAGGCACTCTGCTTCTTATACAGCCTGCAGAAACAGCAGCCAAATAAGCCTCTTTTCTTTGCACACCACCCGGCCTCAGGTACTCCTCTGTGGCAACACAAAATGGACTAATTCAATCACCTTACTTTATATAGGGCTCCATCTCAGTGGCAGTAAGAGAGAGTCTTCTCCAGCCATGGAAAAGTGAACAGCCATCTTGTGGACTGACCATGAAGGGGACCCCCAGGCAACAGCTGTCAAAAACATGGGAGCCTCAGTCAAACAACCACAAGGAAAATAATTTTGCCAACAACCTGAATGTGCCTTGGGAGCTGGTTCTTTCCTAGCCAAGCCTCTAAAAGAGAGCATAGTCTGAAGAATACCTTAGTTGCAGCCTTATGAGAATCAAAACAGAAGATCCAACTACTTGTGCCTGGGCTCTTGACCTACAGAAACTGTCAGGTAGTAAACGTATGCTAAATTGTGGTTGTTTATTTCACAGCAGTAACCTGTGAAGCCTAATATAGGCTTATACGCAATTCCCCAGAATTCCTAGTTTAATTAATAATCTGGTTTGTGTTTGTTCACTAGGGCTATCATAACACAGGACCACTAACTGGTGGCTTAAACAACAGAATGCTGTTGTCTCGCAGTTCTGGAGGATGGTAGTTCAAGGTAAAGTTTCAGCAAGGTTGGTTCCTGCTGAGAGCCAGCCCATGCCTCTCTCCTGGCTTCTGGTGGTTTGCTGGCAGTCTTTGGCAATCCGTGGCCTGTGGGTGATCTCTGCCTTTATGTTTGCATGGGCTTCACTCTTTGGGTCTAAATGCCCCCTTTTTTATGAGAACGCCCGTCATCTTGAACTAGGGTCTACCCTAGCTCACTGCATGCGCAACAATTATATTTCCATGTTCACATTCTGTAGTACCAGAAGTTAGGACTTCAGCATATGAATTTGAGAAAGACAAAATTCAGCCCATAACAGTTTGCTCTTCCTGTAAAAGGAACTCCTCGGAAAGAAAGAACTCACTTCCATTTTAATGTTAGGTATTATGTCTTTAAAATAATAAGCCCTCCTTTACCCCTTTGTCTGACACAGCTAGAAGAGAGTGGAGACCCAAAGCATTCACATAGCTACTAATTGCTTAATGTATTTCTTTGAAGACTTGGGTTTTACAGTGACAGCAGCCATGAAAAGACATCCTTCCATTAACAAGTTATGATATTGGCGTCACTCATTAAAATGTGGACTGCGTATCTCAGCGCATAATTTGGTGCCCCAAAGTGTTCAGTCTTTGGAAACAAATGAAAACAACCTAATAAAAAACCAATATTTCCTTAGTAGTAACTTATTTTGCATTATATTTTTAGAACAGAAAGTATGAAAACGCATTTGGTATCACCTAAGCGCAAAGATGATATTCATTTCCAAATGATGGTTTTAAATGGCAAAGAGAATTTTATGGTTATAGAAATAGCTATTAACAATTAAGCATCTTCTACCTGTCAGGTGCTCCCAGAAGCCGTTCACGTAGAGAATTTCATTTTTTCTTTACAGCAACCGTATGAAGTGGATGTTAACGTTTCCATTTTATAAATGAGAAAAAGAAATAAGCAATGCGTCCGAAGTCATACAGTTAGAGAATGCTAGATCTGAAATTTTAGTCAAATTTATCCACATTTCAACAAAATACTGTCTTGCTGCCTCACAGTAATGCAAGATTTACATATTATACGAAATCTAGTTTCAGAAATTCTTAGAGGCCAGTATGACCCACCATCACTTCATTCTACAGGTAGGCATGTCTTATTAACACACACGCAGATCATTGCACTTAGAAATGCACTTAGCACCACTGACACAAGGAGGAAGAATAGGAACTGACAGGAAGACAGCACTCGTCTTGGCGGCCTTCTCACATCTGTCCTCAGCCAGCATTCTAGACACTCAAACTATCCCTCTGAAGTAGAACCCTTGAGGTGACTGACTACTAGGTACATTAATTATGTTGGACACAAAAAAGTTTCTAAAGGGTTAGCATGACACTACAATGCAACAGAGAAGCCTGTAGTTGTAGTTATATATCTCTGGTTCATATAGCTCAAGGGCTGCTACTCTGATATTCTGTTCATCAATTTCACACTATTAAGTCCTTTTCCCTTATTGCGTTCTGTGTACCGTTAACTATTGCTTGATCTCAGAATGGAATGGTTGTGTTGGGTCTGAGAAGCTCACCTTAAACCATACTACAGGTTATAAAAGAGATTCAACTCAGGCTCCCAAGCCATGGAAGTACCCACACACGTTCCCAGAAGTTAGTTACTTGGGAAGGTTCCCACAATTCTGTGTCTGTAGCCCAGTAATCAAATGATCAGATCTGTTTCCTTCATCAGCACAGCAGGACCTGATGAGGAGCAATCTTTCCCTCTCTCTTGCCCAGCTTAGGCTGTGATTAATTTGATTGGCTTCAAAACCTGTTGTGTATTTCCTCTCTGCCCTGCCTGAATATTGGCACAATATGATTGCGGTAGGTTGCATTATTTCCATTTTATCTTCCATGCTTGAACTTCAGGCTGCTTTATCCCAGCGTGTGAATTTCTGTATTGTTCAACGCAAGTGAACATCTTAAGCCAAGAGCCCTAGCTTTTTTTTTTTTTTTCAGTAAGACTATGATACTACTCCTAAATTATCATGAGGCATGTTAACACAAAGATTTTACACATAGCAGCATAAAATAACAGGAAACTTATTTTATTTTATTTTAGGAAAGGAAATTTAAATGATACTCGGGAATATAAAATTCATGCACTTGGGTCCACCACATGACATTTCACCTTTACTAGAATATCAGTCCTGATAGCCAATCAGTAGAGCTAAAATGGGGTGCTTTTCTGTGATCGCATTTACAAATTAAAATGTTACATGAATTAAAGGGAAACCTGGTCATTAAAAAAATATTTATTTAGTATCCATGGTATGCAGTTATTCTTGGAAGAGGGAGTGAGAAAATAGGGATGACAGTCTTGAACCTGACAGTTGAAGATCATATAATCTTTATATAAAAATGATTATCTTCTGTCTAAGTGCTGTGTCCCAAATGCGTCAGCAAGTCTGGATGCCATGTTAAGGTAGCTACTTATTCTATATATTGATTCCAGTATCTAAAGTGTATTGATTTTTAAAAATTATTTTTAGTCAATGAAAATAACTTATCTAGGTCAGGTTTGCACCAGGCTTGACATATAACTTCCGAGTTCTCTTGACTTTCAAATGCAGCTTCTGCACATACCTCTTTGGAAAACAGACACTCCTTCAAGAACAGAATGCTTAAAATTTTAACACCAACACTGAGAAGAAAGGCTTATAACTCAGTACCTTCTTCTATCAAATGAAAGAAAACAATTATTTCCCTCCTATTTCGTGAGCCATTTGTGATCTCAGTTCACAGTTCTTTGGACTATTCTTTGGAGGGCATGTTACTGGATCCGCTCTTGAGCAGACACTTTTAAAGGAGTCCTGGGGATGACAGATACAGATTTGGAGGTACAGCGACCGTGTCACTTTTTTGTTCCGCCAGCATTCCCACTGTGAATGTTTTCCTCTGCCTCTTAGCAGGTGTGTGTGTGTGTGTGTGTGTATGTGTGTGTGTGTGAAGTATAATTAAAATTAAAATATGCATTACACAAATTATATGATTTTACTTTTCTAGTAAGCACCAATCTGAATGCTTTTTGTCCTACTTCTTGACCTGAATCTTATTTCAAAATTATCCTTTTTATATTCCTTAAATATTTGATCGTTATTTTCTATGAGTTTTCCCTGTATTTTAACACTTATATTGGCAATATAGAGCAATTGTAATGATTGAGAATTTATGATTTCAAAGATAAATTTAACACTCATTGGCAATATAGAGCAATTGTAATGATTGAGAATTTATGATTTCAAAGATAAATGTTACCTCAACATTTGCTTTTTTAAAATGCGATACATCTTTCAAATATATGAATTTACATATAATGAGATGAACTCATTCCAGTTATCATAACTTAAGTCATCTCACCCATACTTAAATTGTATATTTGTTGCAAAGTAAAATGTTTCTATTTTGAACATTTATTTTTTGTGACCTTTTATGTGTAGCTGTGAAATTGTCATTTGAGTCTATTGCAACCAGCTGTAATAAACAGAAACAATACAATAATGTTAAATGCAGATGCTCAAATTTTACAAAATGAGTGAATGACAATTGATGATGGAACAGTGAACATGATTAACTTTGTACAGAAACTAAAAGACACAGAATAATGGTGCTATCTTTCTGTGTCACTCAGAACTGTACAATGTGTTGCCTTAGATCATCCCATTATTAGCCATGTAAGCATTACCGTGTTTTTCCTACAAAATACACACAATGTGATGCAATCAGCTCTTATATTCTCAGAAACAATAGCCATAGAGTCTCCATATTATGTCTTGTGTTGGCCAAGAGCTATTCTGTTTGTATTTTGAAATTTAAAATGTTTTCTTTCTTCTTCAGATGTTTTCAAACTGCAAAAAATAAAAAAGCAGATGAAGAAAACGGTAGTACAGCTTAAAATAATTTACTTTTAGCACTAAAAAATGACCAATAGAGTCCCCTTTATTTTTTGTGATCAGGCATTAAGTTTCTGATGTCATACGTAAAATTAGCAATTTGAACATATTATGAATGTCATCAAGAACAGGGTAATTACTTTTTGCCAGGAATACTGGGGTGTTTCATTTTTTTTAATTAGAAAAGGTAAGGAACTTAAGGTTTAAGACTTCTTTTTAAGGATGGATGCCAGCGTGCTTATAAGAATTATAACTACAAGTACTCTAACTTAAATTATTTATTTTTTTAGCAAGAGCAAAGACCTTTTTTAAGAAAAAGTCTGAAGAAATATTTCTGAAGCCCACCAAAAAGTAATGTGTGACTTCCCCCTGCTGGCTTAGCAGAATAATAAAAATAGGAAAACTCCTTGTGAAAATTTCTCATATTCTAAAACACTAAAATCCTATTAATTTCGAGACTCAAGGAGACATCTCTTTCGGAACTTATACACCATCTTCCAGTAGTAAAGACATCCGTTTATGTTCAGACACACAGACCTATCAACATCCATACAAATTTCTACCTGCCACATTCAAACCCAGTTAGGTCCAAAAACACATTAACCTTTCAACCCAACACCATATGTAACATGAACACGACACATACACACTCACACACACACACACACACACACACAAACATGTGCAAAGACCCTTCTCTTGCCTAGTGCTACTCGGGGGCTCTTACCTACGGCTAGACTGGGGTTTTTTTGCTATCCTCTCCCTGAACTCCACTGTCTTCCAGTCCTGGCCAACATGGGCTGGTTCCTGGGTCCCAGGCTGAGGACTCCCCATACCTGCCGCCTGTTGGATTTTGAGCACGTACCTGCAACTTCATGTGCAACCCGGCAATCTTTGCTCCCACAAAACTAGTTCAGTATTAAATTATATATTTTAAGTCACTTAATTATTGTTGCATCTTATTAAAATTAAAAATAACTCAATCTGATGAACCAAAAATAATAGATGCATATTTGATATTACTTTGAATAAAATTTGCATGCTAATCAACTAACTTGCTAAATGCCAAGACATAACTTTTCTGTCGCCTCCTCTCCCCCTGCCTCGCAGTGAGTGCCAAATAAAGATGACCCAAATTAGAAATATAAGACTTTGAGTTACACATGAGAATGAGCAACCCTGAATACAACACAGCGACTTGGGCCTAATGTTTCTGAAGATGCAGCAAGTGAATTTATCTGTTTTAGAATTGCTGAAGTTGGGACCCCGGAGAGCAAATTAGTTCATCCCTTTGGTGACTGCCTCATGGGGTCTGCTGTCACGAAATAAGATTGTCTAAGGGAGTATCGAGCCTGGAGGTGTAGACAGTGAAAATCATCAGAACAAGTGTTTTTCATCCTGTGAATGTTGTCCTGTTCAACAAAATGACTAAACAATGTGCTAGTCAGCAGCTTAGTGACTGACCTGGCTGTGATGAAGATTTTATATCAACACAGCCCTAAAGTGGAATGCACTGGATGGTGACTGTTCCAGATTGCATCGTGCCCCCTCAAAGACATCTTCAAGTCCTAACATCTAGTGCCCGTAAATGTGCCCTTATTTGGAAATAGGGTCTTTGCTGATGTCATTAAGATAAGGTGGGGGGGGCACATCCAATGTGAGTGGTGTTTTTATGGGAAGAGAAGAGACACAGACACGGGGAGAACATCGAGTGACAGCTGCGGCAGAGACTGGAGGGTTGTGAGATAACAAACAAAGGGAGCTGAGGACTGCCCATACCTGCCAGAATGCTGGGCAACAAGCATGCAACACACGTATTCTCTCTCAGAGCCTCAGTGGGAATCAACTGTGCCCCCACCTTGATTTTAGACATCGCGCCTCCAGGGCTGGAGAAAATAAATGTCTACTGTTTGAAGCTACCAGGTTTGTGGCATTTTGTTACGGCAGTTTTCGGAAAGGAATACAGTTACTTAGTACAATAATGATTGAAAACCTACTATGGGTCACAGCACTCAATAAGTCTTCACGCCCAGGGCATAATAAAACCTTGGCCTCGCTCTTCTGGACACTTTCTCTGCAAGTGGATGACAGATAGATGAACCCACCATGACAATTAGGTGTGAAATGGTCCTCAGCAGACACAACATGGACACTAAGGGGAAGACTCCTAGTCTTGGGAAGTCAGAGCAATATTCCCAGAGAATATGACATCTCCACTAGGCTGTAAAGAACAATAAAAGTGAGCCAAGCAGCGTGAGGGGTATGGGAGGGATGGGGGTGGTCAGAAATCCTTCCTGCTAGGGGCAACAGTCTCTGCAAAGTCTTCACAGCAAGAAAATGAGCATAGGAAGAATGTATTTAATCTCCAGAATCCAAATTCCACTCATTCACTGCAAAAATCACATGTGTATTATTTGTAGCAAAACTTATTAGGAGCTAAGCAAGATTTTCTTTTCTTTACATGATCTGAGTTAATAAGATAGTCTCCCAATAACGGGATGTAATCTCCCTATAAAAGACTTTCTCAGAAGAGTATATTCATCACACGACAAGCCCTTTTTACTCCAAGGCATTTCTGAAAATTGAAACGCTAAGTCCACACTTACTCAAACAAATATTCCACCACCACCTCTTTGCTATTCCCACAGTCTTCTGAAAGAGCTTTTAAATGATTGTTACCTTTAAAATGCCCCAAACATCCAAGACATTTGGACTATGTTATAAACAAATTGTCTTAAAATACTCAGACTTGCATAATCAGTGAAGAAAGCATTTTTCCTTTATAGTCCAAAGTGCAGGAGAGCCTCTGAAATCAGTGTCGCTGACAGAAGAGTTCAGATGGGAAACTGCTCCGAACCTCAGAGGTTACATAAGCAGAGTATTGAAGATATACTAGTTACTATGGCAACCTCCTTTTTTATGGATTAGTAGGGTAAATAGTCTTACAAATCTTCAATAATCTGATGACAAGTTAAGATTAACCAGGGTAAAATTAAACGGTAAAGCTCTCTTTTTAACAAATATAAAAGAAAATTAGCGACTGGTATTTTTCAGAAGAAAGACACACAGTACTTACATGAGGGTTTAATTGCCTCGTTTAGAGTTCGGATCTAGAATTCATGATATTATAAATTCCACAGTTATATATCATTGAAAACTGCTTACATGTATAAGCTGAGAGTCTCCCCTTTTTTGACTATACAATATATACCCGCTCGTGTTATTTTTCTGTTATTTAAGAGAAGGAATTTTAATGAGATCGATGCAGGAACTCAAACTCAAAATTTGCTATACTACAGTACGTCTTTTGATCCCCTGATTTTTTTTCATAAATGACATGATCATATTCTATAAATTTCATATATGAAAATCATACATCCCATCAGAATACACATTCAAGCATAACCCAATTAGAGAGGTCAATCATTTTGTCCTACATCCATGAGAACTGTTAAATCAAAGCCTGAACTTCTAGAGCAATGGAAAAACCATTCTTGGCGTTTTCTCTCAAGTAGTGTGACATGTTTTTGAGACCCACTTCTTATGTGAGTGTGTGTATATTATGAAATATTCCTGCCGTCATATTTACCAGGAGTCGTTCTCAAATCAACACTTCCATCTTGCCAAATAGTTTATTGTTCTACTTACCCATCTCCAAGTAAATTTTAATTTTCGTTGCTTTTCAAAATTTTTCAAACATCTCCAGGATTTTATTCAACCTACTTGGAGCATCAGCTGAAGCAAAGGAATCATGCCCGTGATCAATCTCCTTCTACAACACCTCACACTCCACAACTTTATGAAAATTTCAGTGGTGATGCTAAGTCCAGTTGCAAACACCCTAAAAGATTGTGAGGTCCTTTATTGGTATTTCCATTTGTTGATTGATAGATAGATAGATAGATAGACAGAGAGATAGATATATACACACATATATGAGGAGGGACAAACAAAAATATTTTAATTATTTTGTGGAAGGGTAGATTCCTTGTAGTACAAGTTTTTCCCACCAGGTCTGGGAACCCATTGGTGTCAGAGCACCAGTCAGCGTTGTTGTGAGAGCCTGCATTCAACTTCAGTGGATCTCTTTGTGCTTTGTTTTGTTTTTCTTTCATCACACGTGCTCATTTCATGATGAGTAATTTACAAGTGCACCCACCCACACTACGCTGAGTGTTCAGCAGTTTTTGACCCAAAACGGCATGACCCCCATGCTCCACCCTCCCTGTTTACCTGACCTCACCCCAAGTGACATTTTTTTTGTTTCCTCGGATGAAAAAAGTTCTTAAAGTGAGACATTTTGCCAATGTGGAGGAGGTGAAACAAAAAGCAGCAGAAGTGCCAAAAGGCTTCCAAACTAACAAGTTCAAAAACTGTTTTGAGCAGTGAATAAAGTGTCTTGATAGGTATACTGTATCAAATAGAGAGTACTTTGAGGGCGACTGAAGTTTAAGCACGTAAGAATAAATATGCAATTTTGTGTAAATAGATTCCAGTTTTTTGGGGGTCCCCTTCATAAACATAGTCAATTTAAGTAACTTAAAACAGATAATAATATAATAATCTTTGGTAACTTTGTAAAGATATCTTAAACACAAGCACACACCCAGAGGCACCCATTCACAAACAGATTCACAAACAAAAGTCTTTGTCACTGAACCACAAAAGAAAATTTCCCAAGTAAACAGGAGAATCTCAGCACTGCTTTGATTCTGTCAACACATGCCTTCCTCCTGGTGGCCACATGACTTGCTTTTAGACTCTGGATCTCTAAGGGAGAATAGGAAGGAATGAGGGTTCGCACAAAAAAGAAGTTTACTTAAGCTCAAAGTTCACATCTCACCATCAGTATTTTCTATGACCAAATCTATTACCTAAACATTCAAAGAGTATTTAAACAGATGAAGCTAAAAGCAAGTCAGCAATACCTTTATCTAACAAAACAAAAAAGGAGGCAATGTTTATGTTCATTAGATAACTATTATTTGTCCAACAATGTGCATGAGTTATTTCCAATTCTGTTCAGAAAACCAAGGTTTTAAGTATTCAGTAGGCTGGACATTTTTGTTCATTTTTCAATATTAGCTGTTGAGAGTCTTCTAAAGCATAATATACTCATACAGTTCTCAGATTATCTACTTTGTATTCCCATAACTGTCTTCCCCAGATCTTTAAAAATGGACTCATTTATAAGCTCGGCTTCTGACTCGTTACTCTTTCAAAAACACTCACCCCTTAGTATTAGTTACTGTTTACTCAACACTTGGTATGGGCCAGGTGATTTACATAAAGTATCCTATTATTTATCAGAACAGTAAATAACATTAACTTTGTTTGCATCTGGGTAGATTGAGGCTTAAAGTGTTGTGTTTCTCGATTTAGTGTGCATGACTAATAAGTGTTGAAAAACATTTAAGACCCAGATTTTTGAGCCGAAATCCAAGGCCCTTAATCTTTATGTTAATGGTTCTCAAAGCTCCGCGTGCAGCAAATGGTTTGTTAAAACCTAGGC
Organism: Tarsius wallacei; assembly: GCA_963574415.1. NCBI lineage: Eukaryota > Metazoa > Chordata > Mammalia > Primates > Tarsiidae > Tarsius > Tarsius wallacei. The sequence continues at coordinate 7,454 of CAUYQG010275287.1, read as the reverse complement.
TGTCGCACCCTACTCGAGTTTCTGATTCAGAGTTTCTGCATTTCTTTTTATTTTTTTTGAGTTGGAGTCTCACTTCGTCGCCCAGACCGGAGTGCAGTGGCACGCTCCCGGCCACTGCAGCCTCGACCTGCTGGGCTCCAGCGATTCTTCCACCTCAGCCTTCCAAGTAGCTGGAACTACAGGGGCGCGCTGCCACGCCCGGCTAGTTTTTGGATTTATTGTGGAGATGAGGTCTCACCAAGTTGCCCAGGAGGGTCTCGAACCCGCGGGCTCAGGCAATCCACTCACCTCGGCCTCCCAAAGCACTGGGATGACAGGCTAAGCCACCAAGCCCGGCCGAGTTTCTGCATTTCTAATAAGCTCTCAGAAAGTTCTGGTGCAGTTGGCCCTGAACTCCACTTTTAAAACATTGCGTTATGGTATATGACATTCTACTCTCTCACCCCAACATTGTGTAGCAAGTGGGTCTCAGTCCTATCTACACCTTTGAATCACCTGAAGAAGATTACTAAAATAAAAAGAATACCCATACCTGGATCCCACACCAGATAAATCACATCAGGGGACCTTGGTGGTGGGGGGATGCATGGATATCAGCTATTTCTAAAAGATTTCCAGGAGGATTCAGTGTATATCCAGGATTGAGAACCACCTAGAAATAGTGAAAGCAGCAGAAACTCTGTAATTAAACACTTGGGGTTCAGATTTTAGTCTTGTGCATTTCCAAACTACGTGATCTTGGAACAGCATCAACCTGTTCATTTCCTCTTCTGTTAGATCGGGATGCCTGTTAATAGTATCATAAGGTTAAACGAAAATGAATAGCATCTGGTAGAGCGTAGAGTGTCTGATCAGAAGAAATGCTTGAAAAGTATCTTTGACACAAAGTCAAATGCAAGGAAAGTAGATCATATCTGCTGGATTATTCCTTTCCTACTTCTTACTTTTGTCTGGCTCGACTGAGACTGAAGCCACGTTCTCCGACCCGGGGCTGATGGACTTGACTGGCTCTCGTATCTGCAACATTGCCTTTCCCACACCTTGTCGTTTTCATATGTCCTGAGTTCCAGAGTTCAAATGACGACCCTGCTAGCCTCAGATTCTTAGCACCCCCAACCTCCTCTGCTCCGTTTATCCTCTGCAGCATCTGATTCCAGAAGATTGTTCTGAGCCCTTTTTTCTCTGTCCTGCCTGTCTCCCTTCCTGGTTCTTAAGAACACCCCTCGAAAATCCAGCCCACAGTACCCTACCTAGCTCTTGTCAATCTCCGGTCTCAGGAAGTCTCTATAACCCTTGTGTCCCTATGAGCCACTGCTAAGGTCCTTCAGCAATGCCCCACCCAAACTTCGAGTCCCACGGCAGGGCTCCTTCTGCTTCCTTGAATCAATTGCCAGCATCCACAACTTTGGGAATTAACACTTGGAAGGTTGCAGTGGTTGAAACACCTGCTGGGAGAGGCAAGGTCTGCCTTCTGGGTGTGTTTGTACTCATTTTGCTAACTTCCACCACACGCTGTGGAGAAAGAGCTGTCTACGTTCTGATGCGCTTTATCTCCCTAACATTCCTGGGTTTTCAGCATCCCAATTAGTGATACTATCATCCTATCCATCACAAAATGGTGAAACGTGACCATTCTCCGGGCTGAAACTACATATTGTGCTGACAAACCATGTTCTTCAGAAATTTAAATAAAGTGTTCCAAATAAAAAACGTTCTAAACAAACCACTATGTTTTTTCATTCAATCATCCATTTAAAAAGTATTTGGTGGATACCTACCACGTGCCAAACAGTCTTCCATGTGCTGGAGATATAATAATGAAGAAGACAGAGCACAAAATCATAGAGCTTCTGCTTGCCGGAGGGATAGAGACAATGAGAATGAAATATATAACATGTATAAACTAAGCAAACCTGTATGGCCTTCATTTGCTGATAAGAAGAGGATAGAATATTTGTGCTAGCCTCAAACACCTTTCTAGAATTCAGACACTATGTGCTGACGACTTCACACTATGAGTTAGTTCATCCTTATATCACCTCTAAAATATAATGCAGTGGAAACAGGGAGAACAGGAAAGAAGGGTTGAGGCTGATTGCTAATTTTTACAGGACCTTGAAGGAAGTCCCCCTGAAAAAGTGGTTTTTGAATGAAGACCAGAGGGAAGTAGGGAACAAGCCCCGAAGTTGTTAGAGGCCAGGGAGATGCCAGGCAGAAGCATCTCCGAGCATGCTTGGCCTGGAGGAGAAGCAAGACTGGCCGAGAGGCTACTCTTCATGGAATAAGGTGAAGTGTGGAAAGGCTAGTAAGAGGGTTGGAACTCAGGTCATAGACCCTCCTGCGAGCTGTTTTAAGATGTTGACTTTTACTCTAATGTGAGAAGCCACTGGAGAGCCTGATTGGAAGAGAGGCAGGATCACTTCTGCAAACAAATGGAGAAGAACGAGATTGCAGGGAACCACACGTGGAAGCAGGGAAATTAGTTGGGAACATTTTCGTGATAATCCAATGAGGGGTTACAGTGGCTTAGACAGTAGTCATGGAAATGGTGAAAAGTGTTCGGTTTCTGAACAGGATTTCTTTAGTAAAGCCATTCTGCAGTGTAGGAGACAAAGGAACAAAGGACACTTCCAAGATTTGGGGACTGAAAACCTAGGAGGATGAAGTCGTTACTTACTAAGAAAGAAAAGACTTGCAGGGAACAGGCTTGAGGGAAAAATATATTGGGCTTTGAGGTTGGACAGGTTAAACCGAAATGCCAATTTAGCGACCAAATAAAAGCTACTGGCACGATGAGACTGGTGTCTAAGAAGGAGGTCTCATGGTATAGATGTAAATGTGGATGTCAAATTGGAGGAGACTAAAAGAGCAGAAGTGTCCAACCTTTTGGCTTCCCTGGACCACACTGAATAAAGAAGAATTGTCTTGGGCTGCACATAAATTATATAATAGAGTTAGTGTAAATGCATAGTAAGACTTCTTTTATTTTTTTATATATTTTTTACTATAAAGTCTAGAAAAATGAGAACAATATAAAACCGGTGGGAAATTTGACCTTGTTTCTGTACAACTGATCTATCAATGTCTGGTTCGATGGAAGTAGCCGCAATTCTTCGTGCATTCTCAAGGTGCTCGTCATAAACGTTTGTCCGAGTTTTGCCCTCCATGTGCTTCTTCACTGAAAACAGCTGCTCACAGATGTGTATACTGCCAAAAAGTCATGTCATGAGTAAGGTGCGCTTATGAACTTCAAAAAGGGAACTACGCGTGGGGTCATGAAGAAAATAAATGATGTGAAAAGACGTGTGGGGCCGTGTTACTAGCTGTCCTAGGCCGCATGCAGTCCCCAGGCCGTGGGTTAGAGAGTGGTGATGGAGAAGGGATCTTGGATCTGAGCCCTGGGCACTCCAGTGGATGAAAAAGGGAAAAAAGCCAAATACTGTCCCAGAAGCAAAGCAAAGAAAATGCTTCCAAGAAGAGAGAACAGCCAGTCACGCCAGGTGCTGTTGATAGGTGAGGGACCGGCCACTCAGGTCACAGAAGTCACAGTCAAACTGATACATGATTTTGTCAGAGAACTAGGGGCAACAGCCCCAGGTGGAGTGGGTTTAGATGTTTCAAGTAAGGTTAGTAATACATTCCCAATTTTGTTTTAAACTCCACATTGTCTAAGTAGGTCAGACATGGTTCAGCACTGATATTACAGAGGTAAACAAGATCCCTCTAGGAGTTCACAATCGAAAGGAAAGCGTTTATGAGCAAACAATTTTAAAAGTATTCACTAAACAGGAAAATAGCAGGAAAGATTCAGTGGTATGGGAGCAATGAAAAGAAAACATCCAGCTTTTTGCTTCTTGTTTTTTTTTTTTTTTTTTAATTTTCATGGGAGGATTTTCCTAAAACATGCTGCTTCTGCAGGAGACCTAGGAGAGCTTAATCCAGAAGAAGCCATCGGCACATGGGGTCTGAATTCCAGAAAGGCCTTTGATTCCAACACAAATATTCCACCCTCCTCCTATCAGCAAGTTAAGGCTCTACAGCTTAGACAGAATTTGCAAGCTCTGCTTACATCTCACCAGTGTGGAGTTCGGGATAAAACAATCTCCCAGGTCACGTCCAGTGCCAAACCTAAACCCACTGACAGAAGACAGACCTGACTCCCAGCAGGCCCTGTTGGCCAACCCCCTTCTTGTCTTGATTGTTTGTTTTTCTCTCAGCAAACAAAGCTTTCCCTCTCAGCCCTGAAGAGGTTCTAAACTTGAGTGGGATCGGTGGCTGGGATTTTCTTTCAAGTACGTATTGCCTTCAGCAAGGGCGTCCCTCAAAATGGATCAGACCCTCCCTCTGTAGGAATTCCTCACTCGTCAACTCTCTGGCTGTCTTTCCTCATAGGAGGCCAGGGGAAGGTTAATTGGTAATTTCTCTTTTGAGTATGAAGCCCATTTAGCTAATTACTTGGGTTTTGATGTTATTTTTAGAAGGCTGGTTTAGTGAATTTTTTTTCGAGGTTCTTTTTCCTTCCGTTCACTACTCTATGTATTTTTAAACTTAAAGACAAATAAATCTGATTTAATTCCAAATAATTTAATTAAGTGGATGAGCCCATTGTAAGTCTGTAGAAATAGATCCTCATCTTACAGAAAGAAATGAAGTAACCCTCGTTATAAATTGTATGTGAGATTTGAGTCTGAGAAACAGGAAACGAGCTGTGAAACATCAGATGTGAAAATTCGAGCCTTGTATCTAACAGAAGTTGAAGTGAACTCAACTAAATGTCACTTTCTCAGAGTCACCTTCCCTTTCTAGATTATGTCACCTCCTGTTATTCTATCGCAAGCATCCTACTCTTTCCACATAACCTTTATTAGAGCACAGAGTTGTTTTTGGCTTGGTAAACTTGTTTATTATTTATCTCCTCCATTAGAATGTAGACTCCATGAAATCAGGAACTGTTTTTCTTAGTTTCCTTGTAATGCAAACCCTTCTCCCAATACTTGGAGAATGTGAAAGATTTAGTCAATGTTTGTCAAACAAATGAAAGACTAAATGAATCAACCAACCAAATGGGTAATGCTCAGGTCAAAACTATGCAACTCTCTAAAATAATGGCTGTTAACTTTTTAAGACCATAACACACAGTAAGATCTATCTTTTATGTGGGCATATTGTACTACCTTATTTCAATTACTTTTATCAGCTGTATTTAACTAAAATTTGGTTTTGGTTTTGGTTTTGTTTCTGGTTTCGCTCATTCTCAATTTTCCTTTCAACAGAAACGAGAAAAGGAAAATAGCTCAGAGCAGTATGGATTATGTGAGGTACGCAAAATTTATCAGGCCCAGAGAGACATGTGGGATTTTAGTCACTTTTCTGCCCCATGCCTGGGAACAATTGTATGAAGTTATTTTGTCCCTAACCAGCTGCCTCAATCCTCATCTTCATGTTCATGATACAAAGAACAATACATACCCAATCAATAGCCTTATGGTACTTTCCCGTACATTCTTGGTAAACAACTTAGGAAAGGCCTCTTTTTTTTTTTCTTTAAAAACCTAGTGGTAGCCTTGGCTAATCAGAATGTATTTTCAGAGCAACTTGGATCATGCTCTGGGTTGCAATCCTCAAACTCAGCCCAAATAAATTCTATACTTATATTAAGTTGGCCTCAGTTTTTTGTTTTGTTTTTTTTTCGTTGAGGTCAGCAGAAGAATTGGATAACGCATTTGTTATAATGGCTTAACCAATTTATTTTACTTTTTCGCCTTATTTCATGGGTATTATTTTTCTTGCATTGTTTCCTATTTCCTTATTGTTGCTAGCTTAATCAAGTTGCCGTGTATTCTCTTTTCTTGTAGGAATGTGAAAGTCCCGGCATACTCTTCCTTCCGTTAATACCTTCATTCTTCACAAAGATTTGAAAGCGGGAAACCTTTCTCCTATCGAGGTCACTGTTTTCTCTACCAAGACTCCACTGTCTTCCCATAGAGAGTTTTACAGTAACACACTTCCCCCATTTTCTCACGAACTCCCAGAGGAAGCACTTTAAAAATTCCCCAGCCTTCCCCTCTCATACCCACAACACTTAGCTTTTGTTGAGATGTCCTAGCATTCAGAGTACCAGGCTATTATCAGAAATCCTTTTGTTATAGGTCCCTTCTGTCTTCACTCTACTTAATTGGCAGTTCATTTCACATACTCTGAGTCTAGGGCCATCCATTTAAACCCTGTGGAGCAACAATCACCCCATTCTACCCATTCTATTCCATTTCATTTCTTTTACAAGCTGGCCACAACATCCTAAATTGACTGTATGACTCACAAAAGGAAATTCCAGCAACCACAGAATCCTGCCCCACTCTTGAGAGGAGCACACCCTCTGGCTGGACACATCCACTAGGCCTAGCATCCCACCCAGCTGCCGTAGGGCTGTTGAGAACACCCGCCAAGGTCTCTCTCTAGCTTGGTCTTGTCAGCGTAATGCCAGCTTGAATCCAGAAGGTACATCTGTGCACTGTCACTCCTTCCACAGACTCACAAGCTTGCCGACATCCTCCAGCTCAGCCCACTACGGGACTTGGACGTTAGGCTCAGCACTGCACACTGACTTTCTCACTCAGCACGTCCCGTCCTATAGCCATTCCATGGACAGCATGGATTCCAGCCCACACTTCCAAGTTTCTCCGTTTATCTCCTACCTGCCCCTGACTCTCCTCAGGTGAGGGGATCATAAAAGGTAAAACTTTAAGAAATCTAAAAAAAAAAAAAACCCAAAACCCTCCAGCTTGATAAATCAAGCCATCCAGTTTAACTAAAATTGTGAAAGTTACTAAATTTGGAGACCAGAATGAAGTGAATCTCGAAATCCTGCCTCTCTTCAATGGATAAGAGGATATTTATAAAGTCCATACTGGTTTTAAGGATCATTCAATAAGACGACACTCTCTTTAGCTGTGAGGAAATGGCTCAGCAACGCTCTTACTTTTTTTTTTTTGAGTCGGAGTCTCACTCTGTCACCAAGGCTGGAGTGCAGTGGCACACTCACGGCCACCCTAGCATCACCCTGTTGGGCTCAGATGATCCTTCCACCTCAGCCTTCCAAGTAGCCAGAACTATAGCCAGCTAATTTTTTGATTTACTGCAGAGCTGAGGTCTCAGCAAATTGCCCAGGCTGTTCTCGAACCTGTGGGCTCAGGCAATCCCCTCACCTTGGCCTCCCAAAGTGCTGGAATTACAGGCTTGAGCCACCGTGCCCAGCCAATCCTCTTTTTTTTTTTTTTTTTTTGAGTTGGCGTCTCACTCCGTCGCCCAGACTAGAGTGCAGTGGCCGCTCCCGGCCACCGCAGCCTCGACCTGCTGGGCTCCGGCGATCCTTCCACCTCAGCCTTCCAAGGAGCTGGAACTACAGGCGCGCGCTACCACGCCCGGCTAATTTTTTTGATTTATTGTAGAGATGA
>CAUYQG010275283.1:0-14744 GCA_963574415.1 Tarsius wallacei | reverse complement strand
TGAGGTATGCCCCTCCCTCCCCTAGCAGTTTCCCTCAACTGCCAATCCCACCCCTCCTCCCCTGACAGTTTCCCACTACTGCCAAAACATGGAACCAACCGTGTTGCCCATCGAAGCTGGACGGGATAGGGGATTTTAAAGGGAAAGAATGGAATGAGGCGTCTCTGGGAGCGGCACAGGGAGCAGATCTTGCTTCCATGGTGATCCTGAATTGTCTACCTGGAGAGCTGACTGACGCCATCCCAGTTGCAGCCAGGTTGTAAACTAATCATCTTCAGGCGATCTCTAAACAATGGAGAATTCTGTCTTGGGGTTTCCACACTCTGTTGTTCCAAAGTCAGCCTCTGGAACAGCCTCTGGAATTTCTCAAGCAAGTACACAATTAGACTAGAAAGAAAAAAAAATCTGTGAAGTGTAGGCTAAGAGAGAATAAGGCTTAAAACCATTTTGCAAGAGCTGAAATGGAAATTCTTGGTTTCACAAGGACAGATCCCTGGGGAGGACAGAGGGACAAGAACTGGTGGACTACACTGACCTTTTACAGAAGATTCATCGACTCTGTCTGTGCTCATTTTTTGACTAGCATCATTTCTGAACATAAAAGAGCAAGATAGATCGATTCATTGTTATCTTAAATAAGAAATAATTTGGACTTACAGATGTATAATATGAAACTTTTTCATCCGCAAATACCGTTGCCAGCCTATTCTGACCTCCAGGGCCTTGCTTCTCGCAGCGTGGTCCCTAGAATGCGGCATCCACGTTGCCTGGGAGGGAGCGCCTTAGAAACTCAGGGCCTGGACCCCTTCCAGACCCATTGAGTCAGTGTGCACGCTGATAACTAGAGCCCCAGGTGACTCATATGCATATGAAAGTCTAAGAATCGCTGCACCAGGAGGCACAAAGGATATGCAGTTATTGATTGGCTCTATTGTGGCAGCCTAGGAATACAGTGCTATTAAACTTGATTTGATTGCTCAGTTGCCAGCCATATACCCAGAAGAGTAAGACAGTGACGATAATAACTAACATCGTTTGTTGAGTGCTTAATGTGTGCCTGGCACGTAGTAGTATTTTAATACTTTCTGTATCATTTCAGGTTTTATTGCATATTATTTTATCGATGTGTTTTCGTATACATTGTATTTTTTAAATTGTCGTAATAATGCTTCTCACTCAATTTGATCACTGTTTTGTGACTGATGAAATTGAGGCTTGGGATAGATTTGTGAATTAAGCCCAAGATCACTTTATTAGTATGAGCTAAACCTGGAATTCCAGTCCAAATCAGTTTGACCTCGAAGCCCAGGTTTTTTTTTCCAGTTATTCTTCTTTGTTTAAGGATAAATTAATCCAGAGTTAGGGAAAGCTGCATATCAAGTTTACATTTAATTGGTTTTTCAAATTTTAATTGGTTTTGATTTTCTGGCATTATCTTTTAAAATGTTATTTAAGACCTTGTCATCATTTTGCTATTTTTATTATTATTAAATGAACTAACACATGCCAGGAATGGAAATGATAAAGTATTAAATGGAAAGTAAACATCTACTATCTCTCTCAGTTTATCCTCAGGAGCCAACGATTTTTTAACCATATCTATCTTTAGTTTATGGTGGTTACCTCCAAAATTGTAAATCATATGTTTGTAAGTAGTGATTTATAATTTTTGTCAGTATCATTTGACTCCCAACTATGAAAAATATGTAGTTTAGGTCATGTAAACTTAACTTCCCATCCTGAGTTTCGTCAGTAACAATTGTCGCTGCAAATGATATATTTGATGTTATATGTCTAAGGCTGTTACTTTTAGAGGTTTCTCTTCTCTACTAAGTTGAAGGAACTTGGAGGCCCTAAGATCCCCTCCCTACCTCCTCCTGCCAACTGTCAGCTGTGTGGTTATCTTCATGCGGACGGAGTTTACAGCATTTCCAGTTGGCTCTGTAACTATGACTAGGTCTTCTCATGCTTTGTCTATAGGTTTAAGTCTAAAATTTAAAACTGTCGCAATGTAGGACTATGGAAATACTCTTCTCTGCAGAAACAATTAGTGAAAAAAGAACTTCAGAGAAATTTATAGCACTAACTTGGAGTGCAAATTAGTGTTATTCAAATTAACTCTTGGAGAAACAATTTTCAGGTGTCAAGGTCAAGTGAGTTTTCTTTTCCTCACTCCAATAACGCTCAAAAGCATGCCTTATTTTAGTTTGCTACATATTTAGATCCTTACTGTCTTGTAAAGTTTCTTGTTTTTCCTGGAATTTTTTCAATTAGCTCTTTTAAAAATAGGTTAAAAAAGATAAGTATGCCTTGTTTTTTAATTTTTATTTTTACAATTAAAAAAATTATTTTAGAGTTATGGGTACAAGTGAGGATTTACTACGTAAGTTGCATGCAGATGAAGTTTGGGCTTCTAGCTGGCCCTCTCTCCCCCTGATGGTGGACCAGGTACCCAGTGTTTTGCCATGTGCCCCCCGCTCCCCAGCAGTGTCCAGCATCTGTTGATCCCACCCTTGTGTTAGCGTGACCAGTGATCAGGGCCCACTTATGAGTGAGAACATGCGGCATTCCGTTCTTTGTTTCTTTGGTAGTTCACTTAGTATGATGGTCTCCGGCATCATCCACAGGGCTGCAAAGGCCATGATTTTGTTCTTCTTTATGACTGCATAATATTCTATTGTGTATATGTACCACATTTTAAAAATTCAGTCCCCTTTGGATGGGCATCTGGGTTGGTTCCATGTTTTTGCTATTATGAATAGTGCTGCAGTGAACATATGTGTGTAAGTGTCTATTTGGTAGGGCAATTTATGGTCCTCTGGGTATATTCCCAGAAGAAGGATTGCTGGATCACATGGAAGCTCAATTTTTAGTTACTTGAGAGATCACCACACTACTTTCCACAAGGGTTGACTTCTTTACCATATCATGAAGAGCTTCTCGCTTCATCGTACTTTTTATTGAATAGAATCGGCTCTTCTTGCAGGTGCTTTTTGGGAGGAAAATCTCTGACTTTCTGTTTCATTTTGGGTAGTAGCTTGCTTGACCTATTGTAGAGATGTCATTCTAGATTATCCTGAGTTGGATATACTGATTCTTAATTCCTATATCTCCCTTTATCTTGAATTACCTTGAAGATTTACAGGTAGTTCTTTTAGGGAAAAGTATGTAAAAGGGTAAATTTTCTGATTCCTCATTCTCAGGCTTGTTTGGTAATTTAAATAGGCATGGAATTCTAGCTCCAGAATTATTTTCTTCTTGATTTATGAAGGCACAGTTACCCTCTCTCCTGGCATCCAGTGTTACTGGTAAATAGGCAAATGCCAAGATAATTATTGTCGCTTTGTTACAAACTTTTCATCATCTGTAAGGTTTTTATATGTCCTCTTTATTTTAGAAGTCCAGAAATTTCATTAAGACTGTATTTAACTGTAGGTCTTTTAAAAACTCACCTACATTTTCAGAGGCCTGTTTCAATCTGAGAACTGAGCTAGATTCTAACATTTGTCTTCAGTTTTTTACTCCATATTTACTTTCTTATTTTCTTTCCCTGAAACTCCTTCATTATAATCCTCCATGTCCTTTAAGCTATTTTAATCTTTAAACAAAATTTTTTTGAATTTTTGCTTTACATTTTAGGAAATGCTTTTGTTTCCTTTTTCTGCCTTTTAATACACTTTTGTTTTGGTAAGCGTATTTTTATTTCTAAGAAAAGTTTCTTGTTCTCTGAATGCTCTTTTTTCCATGGTTGCTTATTCTTTTTTAAGATTTTCCTTTAATGGATATACTGTCTTCGTGATCTCTTTAAGAATACTGATAAAGTTTGTTTTGTTTTGTTTTGAGTCAGGATCTTATTTTGTTGCCCAGGCTGGAGTGCAGTGGCGTGATCATGGCTCAGTGCAGCCTCGATCTCCTAGGCTCAGGTGATCCTTCCACCTCAGCCTCCTGAGAAACTGGTACTACAGGCACACACCACCATGCCAGGCTAATTTTTTGATTTTTGGTTGAGTTGAAGTCTTGCTATGTTGCCTAGGTTGGTCTTGAACTCCTGGGCTCAAGCAATCCTCCCACCACAGCCTCCCATAGTTCTGGGATCACAGGTGTGAGCCACTGCACCTGGCCCAGAATACTAATAAAGTTTTTTTAATTGTTATTTTATTCTATTCTATTTCCAGGGTTATCCCTGTTTCTTTCTGAGTCAATTTTTCAAACTTTAAAAATCCTTGTCCTTTTTTTCTTGTGCTGTTTTTGTTTTCTTCAAATGTCTGGCAATCCTTGACCGTCTGACATATACCACTGGACAGTTCAGTTGGTCAGTGTGGGGGCTAGCATGAATTTCTTTCCTGCTGTGCAGGTCTAGTTCCTCAAGGAGCTGTGTGAATGTAGGTGGGGCATGGTCACCTGGAGGCTTCGCCATGTAGCTTCAACACTCTCTTAAGAATCCTTGTTGCCAAGGCAGAAGTGAGGGTGATGCTGAAGGACCTAGATCTTCCTCTCTCCTCCCGTTTCCTGCCCTTCCTGCCCCAGGAAGAAAGCTCTTTATGATTCCCTTTACTCCTCCGGTTCCAGCTATAACTCCTACTAACTCCCCTTTATTAATTGTTGCCATTCCATCTTTCTCAAATCTACCAAAACCTCTGGTTAGCCCTGGCTCCTCTTTCATCATCAGTGTGGCTACAGAATCCTTTCCTTTTGTACATCTTCACCAGGGTGTTGATGTGGACTGGGAAGGAAGAGGCAGGGACTGGATGTGAGTCCAACCACCTTAATTCAAAGCCTGAGATTTCCTTTTGCTCATACTTTGATACCTTATTTTAGCATTCAGCATCTGTAATAAAGAACAAAAAGCAGGTTACAGGAAAAAGTACAACACTTTCAGGTTCAAGCCATCCAAAACCAAGATGCCTTTGGCAGTTTGCAAGGAATGTTCTTTTCACACTTAAGTCTTTCTATGTTAAGTAACTAGAACTAGAACTAGGTTGGTTCCTACCCACCCTTCTTGTGAGAGGCCACTTTTGCAAAACTGAGGTAAGGAAATCTGAAGTTTGTCCCTAAAGCATTACTCTTTTTCCACAGCCGAAGTATAAAGTTGGATAACTATCTGTCATCACATCTCATGTAGACATTCCAGTTGGCCCAGCCCCCGCCCCCATCACCAATCATAGTCTAGTCTTTGTCCAAAGAGTACATGTATCAGTGTATCATTGGCTTCGGTGATTTTTTTTTTTAATGTTGGTTTGAGTAGCTTTGGTTGTGGGTTATTTATTTATTTATTTTTGAGCCAGAATCTCACTGTGTCACCCAAACTGGAGTACACTGGCATGATCACAACTTATCGCAGCCTCAAAATTCTGGGATCAGGGTAGCCCTTCCACCTCAACCTCCCAAGTAGCTGTGACTATAGCTGTGTGCCACCATGCCTGGTTAATTTTTTTATTTTTATTTTGGTAGACTTGAGATCTTGCTATATTGTCCAGGATGGTCTCCAACTCCTGGTTTCAAGCCATTCTCCCATCTCAGCCTCCCAAAGTGCTTGGATTCGAGGTGTGGGCCACTGCTCTTGGCCCTTTGGTTTTATATATGTTCTTTTTCTGCCACAGTATTGGCATGTGGGATTATTCATGGTCTTTTAGAAAATATATTGTTCAATTTGCTGCCAAACTTGGCAATAGAACTTTCATGCTCATGAACTCACTACCTTTGTGGTGCTTTGTTTAGAATGGTAGTGATTTCCCTCAGCAACTTAACTTGATGATATGTGTCTATTATAATTTTTGTCCCTTTTATGACTGGAATCTTCAATGTACTGTTTTATTTATTTATTTATTTTCACTTTTCGTTTCCAGTTAAACCTGTTTTAATTTGTCTCAATAAAGTTTAATTCCATTGTATATTCTTGTTCTTGTCTTTAGGGCATGTGATTCTCATTTGAACCTATTAATAAAATGCTTTATGTTTTTCATAAACAACAAAGTAATTGGATTCCAAACATATGCTATGTACTATGCTCTAGGTGTTGAATTTGCAAGGACAGTTAAGACAATTTTAGGTCTTAAGTAGCTCACAGTAAACTGGGCTACATTGTGGTAGTATTTTGTTTGTTTATTTGATTGTTGTTTGTTAGATTTGGTTTAGTTTGGTTTTGGTTTTCCTTACAGTAGAAAGCTTTGCTTTCTAGGCATATTGTTGTAAAATAGAAGGACTTATAGCAAGGCTATGGATTTCCTATTTTCCATTTTGTTTAAAGTCTGTCCTCTTCTGTTTAAAAGATGAGGAGAGGAGAAAGGTCCACACTGTGGCTTCCCTCTCCCCAAGCAGTCATGTTGAGCATTGCTTGTTAGTGCTGAACAAGAGTTTACACACATAGAGTAAACCGATGCTCAGGAACCGGTGCTGTGGGAAGGATGAATGTGTAACTGGGTGGAGGTGAATTTGAGTCTCAGGCTTTCTTTTTTCTTTCTTGCACATGAATATCTAAAAACCCCTGTTAGTTCAGACCAAAAAGGGGATCTGAGGTCTGGTGCCAGGCGAAAGATGCGAAGAATTGCACAGAAATTAGATGGGAAAGTATAGTTTATTTAGAGAGTAAATTAGAGAGAGAGAGAGAGGAGATTCACCTCCCCAAGGTAGAGGAGGGGGCCAAAACTTAGGAAAACATCGTGGCCATAGCTCAAAGAGCCACATGGCCAGACCAGAGTTTAACAAAAGCAGTGGCCGCTGCTGTTTGAGGTTGAATGCCTTTTAAATTTTCCCTTTGATGGGGACAGGTTTGTTAAGGTGATTAGGTGGTGGTCTGTTTCACTTAATCAAAAGGGACATGTAAGCACTGGAATCACAGGTACTGACATCAGGTGAAAGATGGCAGGCAGATGGGTTAGTCGTGTAACTGTTGCCAAGTTGATGGGATCTGTTTGTGTCATGAAGTTCAAGAAGGGTTGATTAGGTTAACTTGGTTTCTTATGGCTGAAGGCAAATAGTTGGAATAGAAAATTAATTAAAGCAAGGGGGGAGGGGGTTATAAAACAATTATCAATAGCTACCTCTGAGAAACCAGTTCTGTCCTTGATTAGAGGAAGTCTAGGTTTGCTAAAAGAACATCACAAAACGAAGCAGTGTCAAAATGGCTTCACTTTAGTTAAGATCATTTCATTAAATCATTCCATTTTGGCATTTCACCCTTTCAACCCCATTGTACTTTACATTTAGAACAAGATGATTTATGTTCTATTCAATTGCAAAGCAGTTGAAAATTGGTCCTTTTAAAAACACATTTTCAAAACTAGAATTGTGTGGCTTTAAGAACAATATGGCTGGGCATGGTGGCTCAGCCTGTAATCCCAGCACTTTGGGAAGCTGAGGCAAGAGGATTGCCTGAACCTGGGGGTTCAAGAGCAGCATGGGTAACTTGGTGAGACTTGTCTCTACAATAAATTACACACACATACACACACACACACACACACACACACACACACAGACACAAATAGCCGGGCTTGGTAGCGTGTGTCTGTAGTTATAGCTACTTGGAAGGCTGAGGCAGAGGGATCACCAAAAAAAAAAAAAAGAATATCAACATTTGTGGAGTTAATTAGTTTACTAGGGCTGCCGTAACAAAATGCCACAGCCTGAGTGGCTTACACAACAGATACTTATTTTCTCACAGTTTTGGAGTTTAGAAGTCTAAAATCAAGGTGTCAGCAGGGTCAGTTCCTTCTGAGGACTGTGGAGGAAGGATGTGTTCTAGGCTTCTCTCTGTGGTTTGTTGATAGTCCTGGGCTTCCTGTGTCTTACCATTATCTTCCCTCTATATGTGTCTGTGTCCATGTCTTCTTCCTATAAGAACTTATTGAATTAAGGCCCACCCTAATGACTGTACTTCAGCTTCACTACCTCTAGAAAGATACTACTTCCAAAGACAAAATTATATTCTCAGGTGCTGGGGTTTAAGACTTTAACATGTAAATTTTGGCAGGGTACACAATTCGGCCTATGACATGAAGTAATTCCAGGGTCCCAGAAAGATGCTAGGTACTTTCATATACATCAATTAATTTGGCCTTCACAAAATTGCCACATTACAGGGACATTGTGATCCCATCTCATAGATGAGGAAAACAGACTAAGAGCAGTGACTCATCTTGCATAATGTCACCAGCTAAAACATAGCAAAGTCAGGATTTGATCATAAATCTGTATAATCCATTCTACTATGCAGCTTCTATGTATTTTCTCTCTCAATTATGTTCTTCCTTTGTAAATGTAACATTTTAATAAAAATAGAGTTCAGGAAGTTTTCACTCTATCTGTTTAGCTAGGAAAATTTATTTCTATAAATGTGCTTGGCTTTCTATGTGGTAGCCGTTGTTTTTGCTCCTGGATACCTATGAGCCTCTTGGCATCTTTTGACCTTCTCTGACAGATCTCATGACTCAGTAAAGGGCTACTCACAGAACCAGACAATGTGTTAACATACACTCTGTCACCTTCATCTAATAAACAGTTTTCTGGTTGGGAGGAGTTTGGATTGGTTTGACATGCTTCATTATTTGGACATCTTTTGAATCTCTCAGAGAGCAAAACTTCCAGTGGGAGGTTGCATCATAAGAACAGTCTTTTTTTTTTGGAGGGGGGAGGTTTGAGTGAAAGGTTGGAGAAAGGAAGAGAGAACATCTACGGGTAGACAGGGTACAACCTATGTGAAACTTGCTAAGACAGTGGGAAGAGATTAATGATGAAGATGTATTTATCTCCAAGAGTTGTTGGAACCATCTGGTTGCAGTTGTAATCATGGGAGGACCAGACTGAGGACAAATACAGCACTTTTCAGTGTCAACTTGCTAGATGTAGTCAATGAAACTAGCAAGTGAAATTGGAAAATTGCTCAGCCACATCCACGAATAGCCTGTGGTTGACTTAAACATTTAGAAATACATGCTTTTATATTTGTATACCTAACCCCTTAACTGTACCCTACAACTTTAAAATTAAAAATATGGTTAAAAAAAAGAAATACATACTTTTTACCAAAAAATGGTAACATAGTGTAAGAGATAGCATATTATAATACTAGAATTCTAATTCTGGCTGTGCCACCTACTACTAGTGTATCTTTGGCAAACTCATGAGTCTTATTGAGCATCAGCTTCTTCATCTGTCAAACCAGTAAGAGGGCTGCTGTGAAGGTCAAATGAGATTGTATGTGAGAGCTTTGCAAACTATAGAGTGCTAGGCATATGTTAGCTATTTTTATTGTTACTTTATTTTTAGCCCCAATCTAACAGAACCCACAATTATGGTGAATTATCCAGCTTGATTATCCAATTTATAGGTTATCCAGACCCCTTGTTTTCCTTCCTCTGTTTAGTTCTTGTATGTCCTTTATTCTTTTGAAAATGTCTTAGAACCACTGTGAAATGGAAAGAAGATGCAGTTAGGAATTTTTACTTTTTTATTTTAAAGTTTTAAAAACGTATTTATGGATGCTTAATGGGGGGAACATTGACAATAACCCGGTTAACGAAGAGCTTGTATATACTAGAAAAGAAGCCTGTCACATTTTAAAGACGCTAAGCCCTTCCAAGGAAATTACCTGTCATCTGGTTTCAAAACAGTCCTGGCAGACTCCCGGTAAATGCTGACACTTTTAATTTTTCCTGAGAGCTATTAAAATTGTAGAACTTTTGGAACCGTATTCCCATATCACCTTGATGGGCCAAGTGATTGAATAGAACATGTGATAAAGATCTTTCCTCTATGATAAAGCACACTGTGAAAATCCTGAGTTGGCAACTTGTAAAGTGGTTGCAGATCAAGTCTGAGTTTTCGTTGTCCAAGCGTCTGTAAGAAGTTTGGGACAGAAAGGGCCTTTCATATTTGCGAATAAAATATTGGGTCCATCTTCCTTTCTTTCCAGTAGATACATATCACCTCTTCACTCACTGAAAATGGTTGTTGCTTCTAGATTTAGATTGTTGCCTCTAGATTTAGAAAGAGATGCTAATGGTATTTCCTCCTTTCTGGGAATAGGGCAGCAAGAATCAGGAAGAAAACAGGATCATTTAATACCTGTGCTTCATGGGAGTAAAGATTTTAGTGGTGAATAAGTCCCTGGGCAGAACTTTTATTGACCACAGTTTGATACTTGGTTACTCAAGAAGTGACTTTTTTCTTGCTCTCGTGGTTTTTCAAGTTCTTAGGCTAGTCTGGGGGGAAATTGATCTGTGAAATAAAAGGGTGTCACATTCTAATGGAATATGACTCAGGCAACTGGTGGCCATCCACTGTCAGTACTCTCTGAGGAAATCAGTTAATCTCAGTTGTGTATCAGGATTTTAACTAAAATTTGGCATCTGATTAACCAGAGTGAACTAATTTGGTATGCAAGCATCTCTTTACTGTGCACTCTTTTATGATTGCTTGAATATGATCAGGTTGATGCCAGCAAACCTATTATTCTGACAAATGCTAATCAGAGGTAGGATTCTGATTTCAAATGCAAATTCACTATACACTATTAACTTTTCTAACATTGTATGCTGTTTTTTGAAAAACTCATTTGCATGATTTTTTAAAATATGCATTTCTGCTCGCGATTTTCTTGTCTGAGTGTTCTTTTATTTAATATAAATTTTTTGAGCAGATTTTCTTTCTTTCTTTTTTTTTTTTTGAGTTGAAGTCTCACTCTGATACCCAGGCTGGAGTGCAGTACAGTAGCATGCTCACGGCCACTGCAGCCTTGACCTGCTGGGCTCAGGGGATCCTTCTGCCTCGGCCTTCCAAATAGCTGGAACTACAGATGTGCGCCACCATGCCTGGCTAATTTTTTGATTTATTGTAGAGATGAGCTCTCACCAAGTTGTCCAGTCTGATCTTGAACCCCTAGACTCAGGCAATCCTTTCATCTTGGTCTCCCAAAGTACTAGGATTACAGGATTGAGCCACCGCACCCAGTGGAGGTTTTCTTTCTAAGGGCGAAAAAAGATTATTAGTCTATTTGCATCAGAGATATACTGATGCAAATACTGATCCATATGACCTATATTAATAATTATCTGTCATCAGAGTACTATAGCATAAAAGTTAGAACCACTCTGGTCAAAATGCCTGGGTTCATATCCTACCTTCTCCACTCCATGTGGATTGTATGTAATATAACTTAGAGAAGTTCTTGCCTCATAGCTTTATCTTCATCCTTTAATGGAGATAATAACAGCATTTACCTGGTAGGGTTTTGGAGAAGTTTCCATTAGAATGGCTCATGTATCAGCTGGCTTTCACTAGGTTATGCTGTAGTGACAATGATCTAAAACATGAATGGCTTACAACTACATAAATTTATTATTCATTCGTATTTATGGTCATTATGAATTATTAAATCCTGTCTATTAAAATAAATTATAGTTTGGGGTTCTGCTCAACTACAGCTATTACCCTCTGCTAGGGCAGAGAAAACTAACATTTATGTGTTTGTTAGATGGTCCTCAAGACAAGATGAAGGTGCTGAATGCTTCTTTTGAACTTTCCAGGGAATGTGGTCTATGGAGAACCCATAGCAGCCAGTCTCGGCACAGATGGAACCCACTACTGGAATAAAGAATGGCACCATGCGGCCCACCATGTCATGGGTCCGCCCCTGCGACCAGACCCTTCAACGCCTGACTTCCTCATGAATCTGTTGGCTAAGTAATTTTGCAGACGACTGGGCAGAAGCTTTGGGTGGAGGAGAGCTTGTCGTACCATCTGGATTGTCCAGTGACCTCCTAGTATTCTCTTCTACTTGACCTCACAAGCCCTGGACACACCCTCACCTGCAGAGCAAAAAACATTGACTTAATTATGTGTTAACTTAATTACATTTTGTCAAAGCCTCTCCTAGACAGAGAGAAATCAGATTATTTTTACTGAAATTTTACTCTCTTCTGATTTTTCTCAATCTTGTGTTACCCAGAGCCAGGGCTGTCCATGATCTTTATCTTTAACAGAATATTCTTGAATTTTTTCTATGCTGATATAACCCAGGAACCAGATTGTTGTGCAGGTAACTCTATTACTTTCTGGAAGGGTTATTTTTCTTGAGAATTTCACCCTTCATAGACATCCTAATACTACCTATTCATAGATACTCAGATTCAAGCTGATAGTATTTCACAAAAGATTGCAACTTTCAGTTTCTTTCCTCCTTCGTGACTCAACATCCCTGAGATTATTCACAAGTCAAGGCAGGATTCCTGTCCCTGGTGACATCAACATCCTCAGCCAATCTCACCCTCGGTTCAGCCCAGTGTGGCCCTGTGGCTAGGGGTTGCCCTGGAGGACCTGTCCTCCAGGCACATGTTCTACCATCGTGTTGACTTTGTGGAATCCTCTGCTCACAAGGAATTTTTGCTTACATGATCCTCAAGGTACCTTCATCGAGTGCATATAACTATCCATTTCTAGATGAGAAACTGAGTCTCAGACAAGCTCATAATAACAGAGCCAGTAAGTGATAAGAGCTAAGCCCAGAACCCAGGTTTTCCAACTCATGGTCCATCCCACTTCTTGTAAGCGTGTTTTCTAAAAGTGCTTCCTAGAATGAAGACAATAGAAGGAGGACCTATGGACTTTGAAAATCTACTCATTCTCCACTGCATTTTTCTGACTTTCTATTGAGAATGGGGTCAGGCAATTAGGAAAGGTTATGGTGGTTTCCTCCTAATGTATTCTGTCTGCTTACCCTCATCACTCACATGTTTCCTTTCACAGTGATGATCTAACCACAACAGGGACTGACAACTGCACTTTCAACACCTGCCAGAAAGCTCTCGGGAAGGATGATTTTACTAAGATTCCCAATGGGGTGAATGGTGTTGAAGACCGGATGTCAGTAATATGGGAAAAAGGCGTGGTAGGTTTCACAGGATCCAGTCTTGTTTTGCCTAGTTCTTCAGTCAGGATCTTGCCCATCTTGGGAGCAGAGTGGCACAAACTTTCATAGAGAAGCTTTTTGATTGTTTTTACTAGGGTAGAGACTAGTAAGGCAACATCACACCACTACCACCATCCACCCCTTTCGAAGAGCATCAGGAAAGACATAATTTTCTTCTCTGTGTAGTTCAGCTTATGCAATGCACCATTTTGCAGAGACATTAGGGGATAAATTAAGATTGGGTGCAAAGAGGGTTAATCTTGAAGTCTCTGAAATGATATAGCCCTTCTGTTACCTGATTTCTCATGTTCTTGAATTCCAGTGCCTCAAGTGTCACTGGTAAAAATACTTGAAATGATAGAAAATACATGAAGGATATTTATGTGTTCAATCTTGTTTCCATGAAATCTTTGTTGATGTCCCTTTCTAAAGAACCCTTGGATACCATATTTTTAAAAATGATGTATGACTTCATACATGAAGTCACATAAATAAGTTTCAAAGTCAAGAAAAAAAGATTTAAAAATTTCCCATGACTGAAATATTTCTTCCTGAAGATGGAGAAGAATCAAATGACTAAATGTCTGTGTGCTAACCCGTCCAGCCAGTTGGCACATGTAGTTGTAAAGGTCAGCAGAGGAGACTTGCCTGGTTAGACCTGAGGTCCCTGTTGTCATGCCCTTCTCACCAGTCTGCCAGGAACCCTTTCTCAGGTGACTCATTAATCATGCCTCCTATTTCAGGAGCCTCTTTCATGACTTTCCCCTTCCACGTACCACCCACTTCTAACTGTAATGAATAATTCACCAAGTCTTGACCAGTTTATTTCCAAAATGTCTCCTTAGTTCTGTCTTCACTGCTATCATTCTATCTGGAGGCCCATATTTTATTTGGAGGTTTGCAGCAGTCTCACAGCTAATGTCCCTGTCTCCAGTGACTCACTTGCTACAATCTATTCTAGACTTCAGTAGCAGAGTTCCCATTACAAAGGGAACTTCCTCTCAAAAACCTTTTAATTGTCTCCATTACTTACTGGATGTTAATTAAACAATTCATTCACCCATAAGGATCTTCAAAACATTTCTGTAGCACTATCTTCTACTAATCATCCTCCTTACTCCCTCTTCCTCCATCTTAACTTCAACCCTCGCAAGTGACTTCTCTTTCTCCTTGCTTTGATTTTCTTGATAACAATGAATGTCTTCATTACAGCATACTTTTATAATCTGATAGTTCCCATGTATATAAATGGCTTTAAAATGATTGAATGTTTCTTTGTAACATATAGGAAGCTGTTTTATTTTCTGAAGCATTAATATGATTTATTTATGATAATATTATTTTTAGGACATGGTTCTTTACCATTTTTGATGCAGAACTCTTTGATATTTAAATAATCCTTAAGGACTCTCTTACCACCACTGTCTATAGGAATAAACTCTGAATAATTTTTTTTTAAGCTTTAGAGGAGTCTCATCCCTCTGAATTCTGTCCATATTAAAATCTCTTGCAATAGACTATCCATAATTGTTGGTTCATGTAAAATTTCAATGGCATGAAATTGAACCTCGTCAGCTGATTTTTTAAATCTTTCTATAAGCATTGTCACCTAATTTAAAAGTGTTGTTACCGACTGGGCTTGGTGGCTCAGCCTGTAATCCCAGCACTTTGGGAGGCCAAGGCGAGTGGATTGCCTGAGCCCTCGGGTTCAAGACCAGCCCAGGCAACTTGGCGAGACCTTGTCTCTACAGCAAATAAAAAAATTATTCAGAGTTTATTCCTATAGACAGTGGTGGTAAGAGAGTCCTTAAGGATTATTTAAATATCAAAGAGTTCT
>CAUYQG010275276.1:0-14462 GCA_963574415.1 Tarsius wallacei | reverse complement strand
TCTGAGGCTGGTGAGTTTGTTTACAGTTACAGCCAGTTGCCCCTGGTCTGCCGTGAAGGGCAGTTTGGTTCTGCAGCCAGTTCACTAGTCTGGCCTGTGTCTTTTTTTGTTGTTGCCCGATTCGGTGTTGTTACCTTGAGTCGCCAGCAGGTGGTGGTATCTCACTGCTCCGGATTGCCTCAGTTGCTCCGCCCCAAAATGGAGAGTGAGCTGAGCGAGAGTCAGCTCCTAGAACCTAAGAAAAACTGGAGATAGGATCCTGCCTCAGGCCCACGGCCTGGCTGGGTGTCACAGTGGCAGTGGAGTCAGCAGCGCTCTCAGCAGATCTTGCTTGGAGAAGCTTCAGAGTCTGAAGTTGTGGATCACCTCCGGCACGGGAGGGGCGATCTGTAATGGCGCTACTGCGGCGGTGGCTGCAGCGGCTGCTGTGATAGCTGCTCTGTCCACAGCTTCAGGCTGTCCAGACTGGCGTGATGTCTCAGCGGCAGTGACGGCCGCGTTCCACGTGAACAGTGGGCTGCCAATGATGGGATCCGCAGCCCCCAGAGAGACAGCTAGCGGCCCTCTGTGTTCTTCCTTGTGGAGCGTCTCACAGACCAGGCTGTCCCGCCACCATCTTCTACCGTCTTCCCTGTTTTTTCTTATTCTTTGAAAAATGATGTTGGTAGTTTGATAGGGATTATGTTGAATTTGTAGATTACCTTGAGTAATATGGTCATTTTAACAGTGTTGCTTCTTCCAATCCATGAACATAGAATGCCATTTGTTTGTGTCCTCTAAAATTTTTTCCATCAGTGTTTTGTAGTTCTTCTTGCAGAGATCTTTCACCTCCTTGACTAAATATATTCCTAAGTATTTTAGCTTTTTGGCTGCTATTATAAATGAGTTGAGTTCTGGATTCGATTCTCAGCTTGGTTGCTATTGATGTATAGCAGTGCTACTGATTTTTGTGTGTTGATTTTGTATCCTGAAACTTTTCAGAATTTATTTACCAAATCTAATGGTCTTTTGGAGGAGTCTTTATGATTCTCTAGGTATAAAATCGTATTATCAGCATACAGAGATAGTTTGATTTCTTCTTTTCCAATTTGGTGACTTTTGTTTCTTTTTCTTGCCTGATTGCTCTGTCTAGGACTCCAGTACTATGTTGAATAGGAGTAGTAAACGTGGGTATCCTAAACTTGCTCCAGTTCTAAGGAACAATGCACTCAACTTTTCTCCATTTGGAATGACATTGACCATGAGTTTGTCATATATGGCTTTTAGTATTTTGAGGGATATTCCTTCTATGCCTAGTTTGCTGAGGGTTTTTGTTGTTGTTGTTTTGCTTATTTGGTTGAGGCTTGTTGAGGGTTTTTATCATGAAGGAATGCTGGATTTTATTAAATGTTTTTTCTCTGTCTATTGAAATGAGCATATGATTTTTGGTTTTGATTCTATGTGGTAGATCACAAATATTGACTTGAATGTGTTGAACCATCCCTGGGATAAAGCCTGCTTAATCTAATGGATTATTATTATTATTATTATTATTATTACTACTACTATTTATATGCTGCTGAATTTGGTTTGCTAGTATTTTGTTGAGAATTTTTGCATCTATGTTCATCAAGGATATTGATCTGTAGTATTCTTTGTTGTTGTTCTTGTGTCTTTTCCTGGCTTTGGTATAAAGGTGACACTGGCTTCATAGAATGAGGTAGTGAGAATTTCCTCTTCTTCAATCTTTTGAAATAGCTTCAATAAAATTGGTATTAGATCTCCTTTGAAGTTCTGGTAGAATTTGACTGTGAGTCTGTCAGGTCCCGGACTTTTTTTTGGGGGGGGGTGGAGACTTTTGATTACTGTTTCAATCTTGCTACTTATTATTAGCCTGTTCAGCGTTTTTATGTCTTCCTGATTCAAGGTTAGGGGGTTGTATGTTTTCAATAATTTATCTATTTACTCTAGATAGCCTGTTCAGCATTTTTATGTCTTCCTGATTCAAGGTTAGGGGGTTGTATGTTTTCAATAATTTATCTATTTACTCTAGATTGTCTAGTTTGTTAGCATAGAAGTGTTCCTAATAATCTTTGATGACCTTTTGTATTTCTGTCATGTCGGCTATGTCTTCATTCTTATTTCTGATTGAACTAATTTGAATCTTCTCTCTTTGTTTCTTAGTTAATCTAGCTAGAGTCTATCAATTTTGTTTATTCTTTCAAAGAACCAACTTTTCATTTTATTGATGCTTTATATTGCTTCTTTTAGTTTAAATTTCAGTTAGTTCTGCTCTAATCTTCATTATTTTCTTCTACTAGCTTTGGGTTTGGTTTGTTCATGTTCTTCTAGTTTCATGAGGTGTGACAATATGTGATCAATATGTATCAGTATGTGATCTTTCAGTCTTACTGATGTAGGCCTTAAGCACTGTAAATTTTGCTCTGAGCACAGCTTTTGCTGTGTCCCAGAGATCTTAACTTCTTTCATTGTTGTCATTAATTTCAAGAATCTTTAAAATTTTCGTATTGATTTCATTGGCGACCCAAAGATCATTGAGAAGCAGACTGTTTAACTTATATGTTTTTGTTTGGTTTTTCAAGTTCTTCTTGGGGTTAATTTCTAGTTTTATTCTACTGTGGTCTGATAAGGTGCTTAATATGACTTTGATTTTTTGAATTTGTTGAGACTTGATTTGTGGCTTATTGTATGGTTTGTCTTGTAGAATGTTGCATATGCTGATAAGAAAATTATATGTTCTGTAGTTTTGGTGCAGAATGTTCTGTAGATGTCTGTTAGATATATTTGATCTTAGGTTCAGTTTAACTACAATGTTTCTTTGTTGACTTTCTGCCTTGATAATCCATCTATTGCTGTGAGTGGAGTGTTGAAATCTCCCACTATTATTATATTGCTGTCTATTTCTTCTGGTAGAATTTGTCTTATACGTCTAGAAGAATTTGTTTTATAAGCTGGGAGCTCTGGTGTAAGGTGCATTTATATTTTAAATTGTTATATATTCTTGTTGATTAGTCCTGCTATCATTATATAATAACCTTCTTTGTCTTTTTTAAAACTTAAAATCTGTTGTATATGGTATGAAAATTGCTAATCTTGCTCATATTTAGCTTCCATTTGTGTGGAATTTTTATTTCACCCCTCTTTACCTTGAATCTATATGAATCTTTGTGTGTTGAGTGGGTCTCTTAAAAGCAGTAGATATTTGGATTATGTGTGTGTGTGTTTTAATTCATTCTGCCAATCTATGTTTTTTAAGTGGAGCATTGAGACCATTGCTGCTCAGGATTAAGAATGAGATGTAAAGTACTATTTCATTCGTCATGCCGGTTGTTACCTGGTTGCTTTATTTTTTTATTATGTTTGTGTTCTATAAGCCTTGTGAGCTTTATGATTTCCAGTGTCTTCTTCCAGTGTATTTTAATGCTTTGTTTCAATATTTAGAACACCTTTGAATATTTCTTGTAAAGCCAATCTAATGGTAACAAATTCCCTCAGTGTTTGCTTTTCTGAGAAAGGCTTTTTTTCTCCTTCACTTATGAAGCTTAGTTTTGTGGGCTACAGAATTCTTGAATGACTATTATTCTGTTTGAGGATATTGAAGATAGGGCCTCAATCCCTACTGATTTGTATGGTTTCTTCTGAGACGATTACTATTTGTATGATAGGTTTACTATTGTAAATTATTTGATTCTTTTTCTCACTGTTCTTAAAATTCTTTCCTTCATGTTAACTTTGCATAACTGGTGACTACATAACTTGGGGATGATCTTTGGAAATGAATCATCCAGGGGTTCTTTAGGATTAATGTATTTGGATGTTTAAATCTCTGGCAAGGCCAGGGGAAGTTTTCCTCAATTATTCCCTCAAATAAGTTTTCCAAACCTGTTTTCTCTTCTTCCGCAGTACCTGCTATGCTTCCTTTTTTTTTTTTTTTTTTTGAGTTGGAGTCTCACTCTGTCACCCAGACTGGAGTGCAGTGGCTGCTCCCAGCCACCGCAGCCTCGACCTGCTGAGCTCTGGCGATCCTTCCATCTCAGCCTTCCAAGTAGCCGGAATTACAGGCGCGTGCTACCACGCCCGGCTAATTTTTGATTTATTGTAGAGATGAAGTCTCGCCAAGTTGCCCAGGTGGGTCTCGAACCCGCGGGCTCAGGCAATCCACTCACCTCGGCCTCCCAAAGCGCTGGGATTACAGGCTGAGCTACCGAGCCTGGCCCAGCTATGATTCTTGTTTGGATGTTTTACATAATCCCACATTTCTTGGAGACTTTGTTCCATTCTCTTGATTCTTTTTTCTTTATTATTCTCTGGTTGGGTTAATTTGAAAGCCGTGTTGTCAAGTTCTGAGATCCTTTCTTCTACTTGTTCTAGTCTACTGTTCAACCTTTTCACTGCATTTTGTACTTCCCTAAATGAGTCTTTTTCCCTAGAAGTTCAGTTTTTTGTTTTTTAAAGATGTCTGTCTCTTTGGAGACTTTTTCATTCATGTCTTGAATAGTTTGTTTTTATTTCTTTATGTTGTTTTTCAACTGTCTTCTGTATCTCATAATCTACCTTTTGAATTCTATCTCTGGAATTTCGAAGGTTTTATTTTGGTTAGGGTCCATTGCTGAAGTGTTAATGTGGTCTTTTGGGGATGTTGAAAACTGTGTTTTCATACAGTCAGAATTATTTTTCTGGTTACTTATCATTTGGGTAGAATATTTCTTCTTGAGGTTGGCAGAAAGCTGACATATACACTGTAGGGTGCCCTTGGTTATACATAACCTTGGCGTGGTGAATTTCTTAATTACCATTTGTTTCCATGCTGTGCTGGCTGCCTGCACAAGCTCAAGTCATCCTGAGTAGCTGCAGAGGCTTGGGTAGTAGTGTTAGGTGGGGTCTGGGATCAGACCTTCCCCAAAGCTGAGGTATTATATCAGATGTAATGAGCTATGCTAGTTGACCTCAAGCCTGATGTGGTGCTTGCAGGAGATAGTCAACTGAAATGGTGGCTATAGGCTTTCTTCTTGGCCTGTGTTGTTGCTCCAAAGAAATGCCCAGTCAACCTAGGTGGTAGATGAGGCTGTGAGGTGACCCAAGGTCTCTGTCTATTTTGAGTCTTTGAAGAGGATGTGGGGGGACAAGTGCTCAAGCTTCCCATCTGTCTGCACAATTAGCTGCTCCAGTAGGAATTGTATAGGAGTCCCTGGCTTCTGGGGTAATGCTACCATGTTGTGCAGAGGCTACACAAAAGAGTTTACAAGGGAGTGAAAGGTTGCTAGGGCAACAAGTCCCACCCAGCTCCCCACCTTAGCCTTAGGTAGTCTGTTTGAATGTAAAAGTATGGCCAGCTCCAACCCCACCTCTTCTTATAGGAGGTGCCTCAGCCAGGAACTATCTGCTGTAGTGAAATTTGTCCTTAGGGTCCATTTCCTCCCAGGCTGGTTAGAAAACAGCTACCAGCAGGGTTATGTTCCCAGAATATAGTGGCTGTAGCCCTCAGGGCTTTTTTTCTTGGACTGCTTCACGTGGGTTTCGGTAGAGTACAGCTATGGGTAAAGCAGCTACCCATGAGGGATTGGAGTCCCCTGAGACTCAGGCAGCCTTCCAAGTGTATGACAAAAGCACAGAATTTCTGAATTCCCCTCACTCATCTTCTCCAAAGTGCCTGGAGGCTGCTTGTGGTTTGTGTGGTGACACAGGGGAGTTTGGCTAGTTCTAACCCAGGTTGATCATTTTTTCTCTTCTTTGCATTCTGTAGATATTATCGCTTCTTTGGTGATTCATGGAGCATGCTGCTAGTTCCATTCCTCTCTGAGTGCTGAGGAACTCTTTCTATTTTGGTTTACACTGTGGGAGAAACACATTCTAGCTGCTTCTTATAGACCATCTTAATCTGATCTATAAAAGAGAAATGTTAAGTAACTTATTAACATATGAAAAGATGTTCAACTTTATTAGTCATTACAGAATTGAAAATCAAAGCCATAATATGATACCACTATATACTTAGCAAAATGGATAAAATGAAAGGAGATGGAAAACAGAAAATGTTGGCAAGAACATGGAGCAGTTGGAATTTTTATACACAGTGAATGTGAGTATAAATTACAATGTTGGAAAGCTGCCTGAAGCTAAATGTACAATTCCAATGACAAAAACATTTTGCTTAGAAATGTACACATACATTCATAAAAACATGTGCAACATGTGTTTATAGGAGCACTATCGGTAATAAACAACTAAGCTGTCTATTAAGAGAAGAATGAGTAAATAAATCATAGTCTATTTATATAGTAATGAGAAATAACAGACCCAAATATGTGTATATACCATGGGTCTCATAAATACAATATTGAGTGAAAGAAGACAAAAAGCACATTATTTTAAAAGTTTATATAGAATTTTTTTAAAAAAACAGTTAAAACTAATCTCCCCTGTTAAAAATCAAGGTAGGAATTTCCCTGGGCTGAGAGAATCATGACTGGTTGGGAATACTTAAGAAGAGCTCATGGGGTACTGGCAATATTTTATTTATTTACTTGGTGTTAGTCACATGAATGTATTTACATTGTGAAAATTGTACATTTATGACTTTTACATCCTCATGTATGTGAAAGGTAAAAATAAAACATTCAAAATTTCACCCATTTGAAAGCTTCTCTTCTCTCTTTGACTTAGGTCTGACCAATGGAGCAGTTGGGAAGACGTCTTGGTCCTCTATTTCATGTATTTCTTGGTCTTCTCCACCCTCCTTTGTCAGACCCTCCAGCATGAAAGCAGGAGAGAAGACAGTGGAACAATCTATGTTGTTAACTTCTGGATCAAAGCACAAGTTCCCAAATAGCAAAATCAATGAACTGAGACTTCCAGGAAACCATGACCCTGGAAGCATCCGTTGCTACGGGAGGTAAGAAAAGCAATGGCCCAGCATGTCTAAGTTTTCTGAGCATCTGCTCTGATTGATTCTTGACGGATGACATCTATGTGTCAAAGACTTTTAGGCTCTCTTTCCCCACTTGGTGATTTGAGGAAAAGTTATCATTCAGATTTTATAATGGCTTCAGAATACATGCAATTGTGAACTGCTAGGAAACATCTCTAACCTTTCCCTCCATCTCAAGAATTGTTTTTAACATTAATGGTTATGCACTTCAATTTGCTTTTCTCAAATATTATCATCTATCCAAAGATTAGATGATCTGCTTTTTATCTGACTGTTAAATGCTATGCATTTTATTACCACATTTCTTAATGTTAAGAAATATTTTCTTGAGTATTCTTTTGATATACAACAGGATTTGATTCACTTATAGTTTATATAGGCCTTTGGCTGCTCTATTGATGTATAAGATTGGCTTTGTTTGCGTACATCTGTTTTGTGTGTCTTTCATGTCTGGGTATGAGGCTTATGCCAATTTCAAAAAAATAAAAGGGAAGCCTTACTTATTCTACAATATTATGAAAAAGACTAACTAGAATGAAAATTTTATAATTGCTAATATTATTTGAAGGTTTGAAAGCTTTGATTTGTAAAACTATATAGGCTTAAAGGCATTCTGAGTAGACTTCATTGATAACTTTCTCAGCTTCCTTCAGAACCACTGTTCCATTAAGAAGTTCTATATTTTCTGTGACCAACTTTGGCAATTTATGTTATTTTGTAGGGTCGTTTATTTTATATACAATTTGAAATGTACTGGCGAAATATGAAAATTTTTTAGTAAGTTATCTTTTAATAATATTAATAGCTGGGCTTGATGGCTCAGCCTATAATCCCTAGCTTGGGGAGGCTGAGGTGAGTGGATTGCCTGAGCCCGCGGGTTCGAGACCCGCCTGGGCAACTTGGCGAGACCTCATCTCTACAATAAATCAAAAAAATTAGCCGGGCGTGGTAGCGCGCACCTGTAGTTCTGGCTACTCGGAAGGCTGAGGCGGAAGGATCGCCGGAGCCCAGCAGGTCGAGGCTGCGGCGGCCGGGAGCGGCCACTGCACTCCAGTCTGGGCGACGGAGTGAGATGCCAACTCAAAAAAAAAAAAAAAAAAAAAATCTATGATCTATATCATGTGCAGCCTACAACTGAATAGAAAAAGATACAACAGCGTTATTCTATTCTCTCTGAAGCCTAGTCAATAGTCACCTGAATCAGAATTATTTTTAATTTTATTTTTTAATATATATTTTTATTTTTAAATTGCGGGGTGCAGTTAAGGGTTAGGTATACAAATATTCATTGTGCAGGTATCCTTGTTGATGAGTTGTGTCCCCCTTTTCCCAGATAGATATTGACTACCGTTAATCCCACCTCCCTTCTCCTCCCCGACCCTCCCATAGTTTCCCGCCATTGTCAATCCTTTTCTTATAGTATTATGATAGTTGTTCAAGGTCCCTTATGAGTGAGAACATGTGATACTCAGATCTTTGTTTCTGTGAGAGATCACGCAGTATTATAAACTCGAATTCCATCCAGGTTGCTGCAAAATTCATGATTTTGTTATTTTTTATGGCTGCATAATATTTCATTGTGTATATGTACCACATTTTTTTAAATCCAGCCCTCTTTTGATGAACAGCATGGTTGGTTCCATGATCTTGCTATTGTGAACAATGCTGCAATAAACATACATGTATGGCAGAGGCATACTGTTTTTGCAGTTTCCTCTTGTTGTACTGCCCTTCTCTGATTGTATTTCAAGGTAATTAAAGTTTGTTTTTGTTTTCTTTTTGAGTTGGAGTCTCACTCTGTCGCCCAGTCTGAAGTGCAGTGGCACGCTCATGGCCACCACAGCCTCATCCTGCTGGGCTCAGATGATTCTTCTACCTCTGCCTAACCACAGGTGCATGTCACCACACCTGGCTCATTTTTTAAAATTTATTTATTGTAGAGATGAGGTCTCGCCAAGTTGCACAGGCTGGTTTCAAACCCCTGTACTCAGTCAATCCTCTTGAAATGTCTGTAAAACTTATAATAGCCTGTAGTAACTTGCTTGACATAAGTAACTTCATTTTGTTTTTAAATCCTCCATTTTGGCTGCTTGCTACCCAAATATAGCCCTTCCCCCCCCCCCGTGTGAAACTGTTATAAGTTTCTTGTACTCACAGACCCACATCCTTCTCTCCCTGAACTGTTTCTCCTAACTGTTTAGAAACTCCTAGTCATAAGTTCCATGTAATTGTATGCTTTATTAACTGAAATCAAATGTTATGCCTTGCATAACCTCATTGCTACATATTCATATTTTGTTCCTATATTTTGTTAATGACCTAACTAAAGTAGCTCCATTGTGTAATGGTTCTTCCACTTTGTTTCTATGTAACTGCCTTAAACCATACCTTGTTGGCAGAACTCCAGGGACTTTCCAGTCACCGGCTATACCTGGGACATAGAGTTAACCAAAACTCCCTGACAATCAGAAGTTCCCATTTTGGTTGTCAAGTTGGTAGTTTATGGTTCTTATGGTCACTAAGTTGCTATGTAGCCCACTTGCAGAATTTACCTATAAAAGCTCGTTGCAAATTCCACTTAGTGTCAAGAGACTTCTTGATGTGAGCCACTCTTGACCACGTGCTTAATAGAGGACTCTTAATTAAAAAAAAAAAAAAGTTGAACTCATAGAAGCAGAGTGTAACTGGTTGCCAGAAACTGGAAGAGGGAATGGGAAGATTTTTGTCAAAGGGTAAGATATTTCATTATGCAGGATAAATAAGTTCTAGAGATTTAACGTACATCATGTATATTAGTTAATAATACTGTATTATATACTTGAAATGTACTTAGAGAGTAGAACCTAAGTGTTCTCAATGCACAAACACATACTACTACGTAAGGTAATAAAAATGTTAATTAGTCTTGCTATGATCATCATTTCACAATGTATACCAAAACATCACGTCGTACGCCTTAAATACATGCATTATTTATTTGTTAATTATACTTCAATAAAGTTGGAAAAAATACACATTGACATGAAGCCATTAATAAAAAGTTCCCTAATGTATATCTGATGTATGATCTCTGACAGTCATTCTCCTAAAATATTTCCTAAAATGTCAAAGGACCTGGAGCATTGTTCAGGGATACTTCCTTTTCACACACCTCACATTTCACTTATGAAAAACTGACATTTTCCACCTGGAGTTTAGCTTCTCCTTCTACCTCTCTTTCCAATCCTCAATCACAATAGAGGAATCTCCAAAGTTATAATTCTCTCAACTTTGTTCCTGGCTCCTTTCTCCTCAAAGCTTTTGATGAGACTTGTCAGTGACTTTCTCCTGGTGTATCCTTGGTGCCTTAACACCAAGGGCAGGAAAAAAGAGAGTCCATATCTAGTCCATTCTTGAAAAAGATTGAAATTGGTCCCAATTAACTCACCCATTTAAATCAGACTTGCTTTATATGAAAACACCTGTGCCTACTACCTCACTGATACCCACTGTCACCTCCAGGAACTTCAGACTGAATCAACTTCCTCCACATATGGGAAGCTCTACACTCACCACAATACCTAACCGTGTCTACTCTTCTAAGGGACTCCCTTCCCATAAAATAGCTAAAGCATAATCATTATCAGAGACTCACTCTATGGTTCATCTTGGCATAAACCCTCCACCATTCTACCACTCCAGTGGTTCTCAACCTTGGCTATAAATTCAAATTATTTAGAGGGCTTTTAAAACATAGCAATGGTGGGCCCCTTCTCAAAGATTCCATTTTAGTTGTTCTAGGCTGGACATCTTCACTTGTGGTCTCACTAACCTCAGGGAGAAAGACTGAAGTTGATCGAAGAAGTTGGACAGCACCTGA
Source organism: Tarsius wallacei (assembly GCA_963574415.1). Taxonomy (NCBI): domain Eukaryota; kingdom Metazoa; phylum Chordata; class Mammalia; order Primates; family Tarsiidae; genus Tarsius; species Tarsius wallacei. The sequence continues at coordinate 3,675 of CAUYQG010275276.1, read as the reverse complement.
GAAACTGCACATATTATTTCTTGGAGCCCAGATAGCTCCAGCCTGAGAGTCTCAAACCAATTCCCACACCACTTTAAGCATTTTTGAATGTTTTTCCTACTTTAGAAAAGCATTTCTTCTTCTGGTACATACAATTTTCTATATTTACTTTTTTGTAATGAGGATGAGGGTAGTAAAACTAAGCTTTCAAGGAGTTCCTTTTTGGTCTTTTAACCCCATGAAAATGCTTCTGAATCTAATCTTTTTTTGAGTCAGGGTCTCACTCTCTCATCCAGGCTGGAGTGAAGTGGCAAAAACACTTCACTGCAGCCTCGACCTCCTGGGCTCAGGCAATCCTTCTGTCTCAGCCTCCTGAGTAGCTGGGACTACAAGAGCATACCACCATGCCCAGCTAATTTTTTTTTTTTTAAGATACGATGTCTCACTATGTTACCTACACTGGTCTCAAACTCCTAGGCTCAAGCAATCCTCCCATCTCAGCTTCCCAAAGAGCTAGGATTGCAGGCATGAACCACCCTGCCCAACCTGAATCTAATTATTTTGTTGCAGCCACCAAAGCCTTAAAATGCCACTCTATCATTACTCCTGCCTGGCCCATTAAAACATGGGTTTGGGACTCAGATGTAGTTCTGGCAATACTATCCTTTTTCTCTCTCTTAAAATATTTGGCATTCCCCTCCCACACTCCACATCCCTCCTCCACACTCTTACAATTTTATAGTAAAAACAGAAAGATGGGGAGTGGCTGTATACTTCAGACATCAGCCGAGATTGGTTAGCAGACCCAGGCTTCTCCCTGATGCTCAACACTTGTTTCACTCTTGCCTGTTTGAATGATCTCATTTCGTAATCCTCCTCTTCATTGCTCGATGGTAACATGTCTCTGGTCTTATCATCATGTTCCTACTCTCTCTGTAAGGGCTCAAGAAAGTATCACACCTTTCTCACCATTTTCCACCCTGAATAGCCAGAAGCTGTCTTTTTTTCCCATAATCCAAGCTTCCAGTCCCTGAGCTTTCAGTACCTGGCATCATCTACCATAGACTGCATTCATTACTTATTCCAACAAGTCAGCCCAAGATCCTAGTGTGAGAAGAGCGAGATCTCATCAGAGACAATTTGGCACATCTCCTTCCAACTCTGTGTTCAGTGATATCACTTTGGTAACTTAAAATCTACTTTGGTGGGTGTATTTACACCACAGAAAATGAAAACTTGCCACAAACCAATACATTTCTAACAACCAATGGAGGCTGGCTCTGGCATTAGTTAGGAGACAGTGGTGTTACGCACAGATCACTCAGCATAAGTTCCATGAAATTTCTTGCAATACCTTTCATCCTAGGATAACCTTTATAAACTCAGAGTAACATGGAGTCCCAGATTCTGGATGAGGCAACGTCTCAGCAGTCCTACTGCTGGGAAAATGTCAGTCTCTTTTTTGGATGGAAATGATATGGTAAGATGTTCCCAGAATCACACTGGGACTATCTGGATTGTTCATCTTCTCAGCACCATTTGTTAAATAGTTCTGCTGCCACGGAGGAGTATTACTGAGTTGAGTTTGAATCGGGCACTTATGGCTACCATCCTATCCTTCAACAGTCCCCACAGTAACCTTTAAGATGTTAGCCTCTACACCCCCACCCCAGTCCATCACCAAAAATCCAATACCTAATCAAAGTCTTGTTGGGAATCCAAAGAAGTTTTTTGTTTGTTTGTTTTTGGTTTTTTTTTTATGAGGCCTCACTCTGTCACCCAGGCTGGATGCAGTCATGGTTCACTGCAACCTTGAACTCCTGGGCTCAAGTGATCCTCCTGCCTCAGCCTCCTGAGTAGCTGGGACTACAGGCAAGTCATCATGCCCAGCTAATTTTTTATTTTCTGTAGAGTTGGGGTCTCACTCTGTTGCCCAGGCTGGCCTGGAAGTTTTTATCTCTTCCTCTTTCTCTTCTCCTTACTCTGACATTATCTTGCTTTTGTCTCTCATGTGTAAGCAGACGAGCTCTGTTTTGAAATTGTCCATTTAAATTGAGAAAGCAAGTCCAATTTGCTTTTGATCTTCACATCCTTCAGAAGAAAGTTCCTGTAAAACAATCTTCACAGTTCTGAATATGCATCACCTCTCACAGCATAACTTTGATGGGTTAATATTAAAAACCTTCACCACTCAAGGTGAGGGTGATGAGGAATAAAAGGTATAAAGGGGACAGAGGACCTGTGCCTCCCATTGTATTTTTAAGTCCCTAAGTGCAAAGATCAAGTCGGAAAGACGGAGAGACAAAAGGAGGAAGTTTTTGGTTGACATCTAGAGCTGAGAACCATTAGGTAACTTCAGGTCTTGTGAACAATCTGAATTTTTGTTATTAGGTGGAGAAGGAGTAAGGTGAGGACAAAACTAGATTTCTATTCCAGTCTTAACTCAAGGCCCAGAGACTGACACAGGAAAAATTATATCAAGACAGATGGAGTATTTGCTGCAGCTCTGAGAGTAGTGTATATGGAGACCCCAAACTCCATCCTTTGAAAAGAGGACTTGCAGGCTCACACCTAAGTGAAAGTGTCCCAGCTTTTGGGGGCACCAGTGTAGACAAAATGGGCAGCCACTAGCAAGCTAAATGCTCTCTGAAGAATCATCCCCTGGTGCTGGAGAAGATGCATGGGAATGGTTCTGTAATCAAAAGCCTATCATGGTATAACCCAATCACAACTAGACTCAATATTTTCCAATAACTCAATACCCATTTTCATCACCCTGAGGCTGGCTGGCAGACTCCGACCTTACCTGACTCCACCAGTACTTGTTTGATCCTCGCCTGCTCTCTTGATCCCAATTCATGGTTCTGTTCCACTGCCCAAACTCAGCACCTTAGACCCTACAGATACAGAGTAGCAAAATTGATGGAGACAATCTCTTTCAAGAATCCTACGCAAATCCCAGGTTTTCAGTCTCTGATGCCATCTGCCACAGATGTCATTGCTTATGTCAGAACCTTTCTTCTGTAAAAGTAAGTGTCCCAGGCAGGCTATATGCAACAAAATTATTGCTCAAAAATGAAGGTATAATATGAATGTTTACAGATATAAGAAGGAATGGTGAGAAAATACAATGGTAAACATAAATGTAACGCCAAATAAATATTGCCTGTCTAAGACAATAAAACAAATGGCTAATTTAGAGGGTTATAAAAAGAACCAAGTTATAATGCTGGATAACAGCAATGCATGTCAGGAAAGTGTGATGTGTTCTAAGACTTTTGTGTTGATTGGGCTGGGGCAAAAATAATACTTAATTTTAGACTTTGTTAAGGTAAATATAGACGTTGCAAGGTAACATTTCAGAACTAACCGCCAAAAGAACAGAAATGAACATAAGTTCAAAACCAATAGAGGAAAAACAATAGAATTTCTTTTTTCTTCTCTTCTCTCCTCTCTCCCTCTCTTTCTTTCTTTTTTTTTTTTTTTTTTTTTGAGTCAAGTCGCACTCTGTTGCCCAGGCTGTGCATGGCTCACGGCTCACCTTCCGGGCTCAGTCGATTCTTCCACCTCAGCTTCCCAAGTAGCTAGGACTACAGGTGCATGCCACCACACCTGGCTAATTTTTAAAAAATTTTTTAGGCCAGGTTCAGTGGCTCAGCCTGTAATCCCAGCACTTTGGGAGGCCGAGGTGAGTGA